>JABFQC010004447.1:0-12668 GCA_022817085.1 Psilanteris sp. ZL-2020
ATATAAAGATGTCTAATATTTTTTTTTAACAGTCAGCATCAAAGAGAACATATAACAAGAAGAAATCGAAAGATGCTTCGATTATTTCACCTAAAGGAGCAACTTCAAGTACAACTATTGAAAGTATTGTTAAGTCAAGTTCATCATTTAGTTCAATCCTTACGAGTCCAAATAGATTAAAGGATGTTAAAGCAAAGCTTGCTGCTCCAGTTCCCAGTGGTAAAATATTTATATAGTATTAAATTTGACTTATAATTTATATCAGTAATATTCATATTAATCATTATATTTATTATTTCAGATAGAAAACCGAAAAAAGGTTTAAAAACTGCAAAACAGCGTTTAGGAAAAATTTTAAAAATTCATAAAATGATTTAATAATCTATGAATATAAAAAGAAGTAACATATATTGAATATAATACTTCTTTGATTTTAAGTGTACAAAATTTTACTTGTAAAAATGCATTGTATATAACGAAAACAACCATAAAATATTAGTTTTTCAACTAAAGAACGTTTTTTAATATTATAGTTTATTATAACAATTATATTTATTATTATGTATAGTTTGCAAGTAATCGCGACATTTTGAAAATAAAAAACAGACATTATGTATATATTTTTCATTTTTATGTACCGAATAATCAATGAAATTAATGTATTATATAGTAAATATTATTAACTGCATTTCAATTATGTCAAAAGCTTAAGATATTGAAGATTAGGAAACAATTTAAATAAAAATATGTGCAATAATACACATTAAAAAGTCATAAAATAAATAAATGACTGTAAAATTTTAGAACAAATTAATTAATAATTTTAATTAATCTTTAACATTACTGCATATAATAATTCATATTATGATAATGCTATGCTTCTTACTCATATAATGAATTTTAAATTGTTTTTATAGAATGTGCAAAAAAATTACAACAACTATGAAGATATAAGTCTACTTATTTCAAAATGGACATTTTATTATAAATTTGTGTAATACTTAATAATTCTATTAAATATGAAGTTAATATACATTCATATAAGTAATATTAAAAGAAATATCTTTATTAATATATAGAAAAGTAAAATTAATATTTTAACAAACTATTGCATTAATGTTTTTTTAAATTCTCTGTAAAATGAATGTAATTTAAATTTATTTTTTGATATAATTTTAATAAGAGTGGCAAGTGACAATAAACGATTTTTCACTTTTTTTAAATATTCAAATAAATAATATAACACACAATTATAATTAATCGATTTTAATTAGATTTTAGTTATTCAATTCGAATATATTACATTAAGTAAAAATAAAAATATTTGTAATAAATAAATTATTTTAATAATATACATATTTCAAGTAATTTTCAGTTTTTATATATATATATATATATATATCATATATATCTAAACATTTTAGGACGTATGCCATTTCACCTATAATCCTGCATTGTATGTATAGATACACACGTATTTGTATATATATTAGTTGTGTGTGTATGCGTAAATATTACACGTATTTATATTACAAGGAACATTTCATCAATGTCGAATATTAGTCTCAAGCAATATAGATTGACATAATGAAACTAGGTTTCCGTGTGAGCGGTTTATTGATTTTGTACGTTGGCCCATCGCAGAAAATTGTTACGAGATATTTGCGGTGATTGGTCATATCGGCTGAAATATTAACTGGTCTATTATATGGCGTGTTTTAATCAAGCTTACCGAGTGTCGACTCGTCGTTCTCGCAATAATAGATTAGGACGTGGTTCACGCACTTGTCGGAAACGTGTCGATACAGCAAAACTTTGTCAACCTTTGTGCACTTTGTGTTTGCGATTAACGCGATCCGGGTGCGTGAGAAATGTCCGTTCGCGATTATCGGCTTTATCATTCGCCTTTGTTTTCCGTTTACAAATTATTTGAATACTTTTATGGAAGTAACAGAAAAAGCTTTGTCGCCTCTTCGCGTGAATCACTGGGCGATATTTAAAACAAACAAGACCGAAATAATTAATTAAATACTTCTTTTATTCAAATTTGAGTAAAATTAGAACTTATATATATATACGCTTAAATAGTTATATAGAAATGAAAAATTATTCACAGTTATAACTGGTTTTGAATAATTAAATATCGTTAATTTCTTTGCCAGGTTAATATGGTAGTTTAAATTGTAAATATTATAGCAATATAACAATAACATGTAAATGTTTTTCAAAGTATAATTGAATACGTTGAAATGATTCGGAAAGAAAATCGACTAAATGTTATTTATGTATAATTAAATTTAGGAACATATCTATGCAGCGCGAGTAAATGAATACGATCGTTATTTTTTTGTTTTGATATTAAATATCCAGATATTATAAATATTATATGAATAATATTATTTTATATTGAAATATAAATTTGATTGAATGCAGCTTTTTGCGTTATTGGCGTGAATTTTGTTGTTGTGCTCAGTTGAATTGTTGTTTTTCATGAAAATGTTTTTATTATACACTACTGCGCGCAAGAAATGTTTATAAATCCACTAACTCGGGTTGTTCTACTTTTTCTAGTTTAATGAGTTACGATATCACTCACACCGTTACGAACAATGTTGACAATATTTACATTCAAAATGTGTAAGTAAAATTTACATTTCAATACCTTTATTACAAAGTTTCGCATTAAAATCAATGTAAATGCAAATTTTAATTTAGATCAGTTCATATTGTTAACAATCAGTATCGTCGTAGATTAATAATCACATTGTTCATCAAGGGCGAAAAACTTTCTTTTTTGAGGAAAGGCAAATCCAACTTTTGATCCTTGAATAATTACTAACGGTTCTTTATATTCTTAAACAAGTAATTTAGAATATAAAATCATGCCAAACGTTATCTTCGTGAACAAAAGTATCTTCACAATACATTTATTATAATATTATAAATAATATGTTGGCATTGTAGAGCTCGGAATGAAGCAACCAAATAGGCTTTTAAAAATATCATAGAATAATATTTTTCTTTGACACATTTTAGACACGAGATACAATTATGAGATACATTTATGTATTGTTTGATTACATAATATATTACGAAAATAATACAAACGAAAATAAATATTTAATTATAAAAAGTATGTCACTAGAATTTTTAAAAGAATAGAATAAAGCGAAATATAATTGATTGATTTTAAAATAATGTGAATTAATGCAATTTTTATATTTGTGATTATACGATTAAAAGTTTTTATAAAACCAGTGATCCTTTAATATTTTATCTTTATAATGCATTAAAATGTAAGTTAGACCTTATGGTCCGTAGAATTAAAATCAATTTTAAATAAATATTTTAAAAGCACACATACGGTGATCTATTTACCTGCGCTTAACATTTAATTTTTGTATTTATATATATATATATATACATAAGTACACCATTTCGAACAATTTGCAGTATGAAATTGCAATGCATATATATATATTCAAAAACGTTGAAAATATCTCATACGTCTGTTTAAATTGGATTTATAACGTTTGTCGTAACAACTTCCGTTGATCGACCCGGTCAGTTTAATCAGCGCGGTTTGAGAAACGCGAGAAATCCAAAAATCGAAGTAATAACCGGTACGCGACGCAATGGCTTATTTTCGTTGCACGTAAGTGTTTGCGTGGAATAATGTAGCCGAGTATCGCTATTTGAGTCACGTATTGGCTCGGCGCTAAATGCAGTTGCGAGTGGCGTTTGTGCGAGCTCATCGCAAAACTTTTATAATTAAAAGGCAATACCTGGGGAGCCGGTCATATCAGCCACGAGGGTTGTATCGCATTAGAATCATCCCTTAGCAGCGAGCGCTCCTTCAAGCGCGCTGCAGTCTCGGCGAGACAATGCAAGACTGCCGACAGAGAAGAGACACCCGACGTCCTCCTATCAAAATTAAAGTCACGTAGAGGTCCTCGACGAAGGACTCTAGACAGCCCGCCCGCCATACGTAAGCAACGACGAAAGGGAGCTTTTTTTCAAAATATAATACGCGCAGATACAAATGTTACGAGCGCCTTTGCTTAGATTATTCCGACCTTCGTGCATGTATGAGCAAAAAAGGTACACCCACTCAATAGCATACCTGTTTTCGGATCAATATTTATATCGTTTCCATCGATTCGGGTAATGGGGTTTGGGTTTTGTCTACGTAACATGTGTTTCTCTTCGTGTTTACGCTTGTAACAGTGTGCGTTACGTACAGTTATGTACAATATAGTGCATTACTTGTTTATTGTGTGTATTTCTTTTGGTTTATTTTTTTTGGTTTCGAAGATTATATAGTTTTAAATATGGAAGGCTCATTTTAAATAATACACCTTGTTATATACCTACACAAGTATGTTAATGTATGCAATAATGTACGAAAGGGTATGCGTATATGTAGATTAATGGCAAAAATAAGTGTTCTGTAGAAAATGTTTTTGAAGTTTGGAACACTTATAAGTTTTAATTTTTTTAAAAAACCGTTCCATTTGGATGTATACAGACTTTAGTATTAAAGAACATTTTTAAAAATGGGTACATTTGAGAAAAACACTTTCACAATATCTATGTTTGTACAGTGTTGTGCAAAATAAAATATACAGTATTGAAATAAGTATGGAAATAACATCATTCAAATATTTTTCCAAAAACTCCAACCATGGGATTCGAACTGACGTGTCGCTATTTAGTAGCTACTACCACGCAGCTACCAAAATTTGTATTGGTTCTATTTTCTACCAACGATCTAGCTGTCTAATTTTAATATATTTAATCGTGCATGAGTATTATACGTATGTATAATTATAATTATACGTATCAATTATGCATATGTATAATTATATAGTATGCATGCAAAATTTAATATGTTTATAATAAAGTTTAGAAAATCGATCGAATACAAATCAGATTTGTATTTTTGCTAATCGAAAATACCACTTCAGACGAATTAGCTAATTTAATCAATAATTTTCCAGACCATTACGAGCTATGTTTTATATATAAATATAATATGTTAGTCTTGATAGTCTGATTTTCAAATAAATATATCTTTTTAAGGTATATGTATGTTAGAAAAATATGTAGTAAGTGATATGATCACCGGTGCTTGCAACGATATTCGACTTAAATATTTATTTATTTGGTATGCACGAAGAATAAACACGTGTTAAAAGAATAGAATTCCATTCGGGAAATACCTGTCGTTAAGATTTCATGTTATAGCTTCTTAATGGCATCATTTATGGTTTAGTAAATTTAAGATGATTGCATCTAAAATATCAGCGTGCTTAGCAACATTTTTAGCAATCATAAAATGTTACGAGTTTCTTCGCTCAGACTTTCCCGAGTACCATGCAAATGAGCGAAAAAAATGCTCAATCAATAAAAACTCGTAGCAGATAAATATTTGAAACGCGTTATTAATGGAGAGGAAATTTGTGTGCGTTTTGTCACGTTCGATATTCTCCAAACATAAACAACTAAATGAATGACTAAATAAAAGTTAGAAAATGATTATAATTATTACGACTAAACGTAAACCATTTCTTTCAAAACGTATCCCATCCCTAGACGCGTGATAATTTAGACCGAAAAAAAAATCTATACGCTGAATAAAAAAGATGGAAATTAGGAAATCCATTAAAAAAAGTGTCATCAAGTTGTCGACGTGTTGCTATCAGAGTCATTCATTTACGTTAAAATTAAACGCATCTCATTCGTTTTAATCAAAATCAGTCATTAATTCCGGCTCCTTTGTTAGTAAAGGGCACTTTTCATTAGAGATTCATTTTCGCAGACTAACATTAAAGAACACATTTTGATTTAAGAAGTTAACAGGGCGAGCATGCATACGTCCTCGCTCTCAGTGCTTTCGCTGCAGTGAGCTATCTGCTGGCTTCTAATAGCGCCATCACGATCCTTGATGAAGTGCCGAAGAAACTTCACGCTTTACACTTGACAATAGATGAGGCAACATGAACGACAATGAGAACAAACACATGCATGTGGATACGTGACAAGACGTAATAGGGTACCGCTGCCCTGTAACCACCCCATAACCGCCTTAGTCTGCGAACCTGTCAGCCATGTCCTAACTCAAAGATATAAATACAACCCCTTCGCCCAACTCGCTGTCTGCTAATGGTTTTCTCCTTCGCAACTTCCTACCGCGTTCATCTTTAATTCCGTTTTACATGGCCAATGTAATCAATGTTACTCAAATTTAATGCTTGTACAAATTATTCATTGTTTCGCCGAAAACGACTTTAATTATACGTTACACGCGAACGTATGTTTAAATGTATAGTTGCTGTTTATATATAAATGCTTATCCGCGTGGAGATTCGAATCGTGGAGGTCGTTTTATAAAAATATGTCACGTTGTGTCGCATTTATGTTATATATGTATATAGATGTTAATTGAAAATTTATGTCAGGTACACGTTGCTGTATCTGTATACACAGAGAGAGATGTACGTATACGTTTGTATTTATGTTAATGATTACGAAACTTGTTATGTGTAATTGATTGATGTGCATAATTATATAGGCATATTTATCAAATTATGTCTGTGTTTTTCGTATTATTTCGTGTAATGATATATTTCGTAAAAAATACAATTTTAAATACAATCAATATGCTTTGTGTTGAATTCAATATATAATTATATATGTGTGTATGTGTGTGTTTGTGTGTGATTGAGTTTTTCAATAAAGCATTATCGACATTAAATCACAATCTGACATTGGATTAATGAAATCGTAACAAATTATGATCCATTAAATACTACGCAACGTGGGACGATATGTGTGTCAAAACGATCAAAAGATATACTTTATTTTCTTTGAGCCTTGTACATCGTGAACGTTAGAAAGTATTCAAAGCTATTTGTGTTTTATTTGTAAATTTTTTTCTCGTTTTTACATTACAGCAAAGCAACAGACATTTCGCATTTATTGGATTTCTAATGAAATTTCAATTATACGACAGAAAAGAAAATCTATTTTGGTTTATTGCTTTAAAATAGAGATGTATTACATATTGATCCCACGGAGCTTGAACTTCGTTCGAATGACGAATTAGTTGTTTCGACTTATGCAGTGTTGGAATGGTTTTATTGTTAGCTCGACGTAACGATTTTTTTTCGCTTTACATGCCGTTACATCTATTCTCTAAATCACTGCAATTCTTCCGTAATAACCATTGAAGCGTAAAGAATATTACTACTAAAATAATTATTCAATAAAATTATTTTAAAATATATAGGTCCGTTAAATGAAAAAGTCATATATTTAAGGAATAAATCGTATTTACTTAAAAAACACGTTTTTGTTTTATTATACATAATAGATATGCTAAATCAATCTCTTTATCGAGGTTTGATTCAAAATAAACAAATGACACGTTAAAAAGGATACAGAGAATGCAGTCATAAAATAAATAAAGACAGATTTATTGATTCGTATTAAGTTTGATTGATTAAATTAAACCTATATTTTTATTAACGATTATTATGAAACATTAATTTCGATCGTGCGGAAAGTAATTAATGGAGCTGAATATTTCTATCGACGAAATAGAGACACTGGGAGACCTTCTCTTTGATCAACTACGGCCATAAATAAATACACAACTTCATTTGGAATTGACACAAATGCTCGCCCCAAAAACGCGCCACTTCTAAATAGAAAATTTCCTAATTTCAGTTAGCGAGCCGCATTACCAAAGTTTGACTCGCACGCACCGAACCGAAATAATTTTATTACAGAAATGTTCCCTCATACGTAAATCGTCGCGCAATATCGATAACGCGGAAAATCGCGAACCAATCAACCGAATGAAACCAATGCCGTCTATTTAGGCTACTGACAAATTGATTTTCATCGGTATATCACGAATTAAGACGAGGCTGTTAACAAGCAGGCCATAATTTCGGCTTTCCATTTACTGCTCAACGAAGAATATGGAAAACAAAAGCGCAATCCTTTGACGTTCAAATGATCACTATGCGCTATGCGTTTGGAAGCGAGCTAGAGAACTGGGGTCCGATGCCAGGAGATAATGGAAATAACGCAGGGCGTCCAACAAATCTCCGACGAAATTGAAAAGATCCGAAGGGAAGTTGCTCCCCTCAAACTGATACTTTATCCACACAATCATCTTGAACACTAATGTTTAATTCCACGGAAATTCATATCTCCCTGTCTGGATCTCGGAATAATCGTATAGTGGAAGCCAGGAAGCTTCTTCATCCTCAGCATTCAAGGTCAAAAACCTTAAATACATTTTTTCTCCGAATTCTATCTTTTGACTGAAATTCCTGCTACGAGAGTTTCTCCAATCATGTTTATTCCACTTTAAGAAAAGGGAATCTGGTAAGTCATCGCATTTATTTCAGTAAACAATAATTCCACGACATCATCCATAGCGATGACGAATAGAAATTTCGGGTAATATGGTTGCAAGTAATCCATAACCATTTAAACGATCATTTATTACCACCATCAAATGAATGGTTCGTCTATTCTATGTTTTGATTAACCACGCCATGCTCTAATGGCTAATTGGATATAACCCATATAAAGCACAATCAGAAGATACAAAACAAACGCATTAAATGCGCCCCCCGTGCGTCACGCTTGACGTCATAATGTTCAAATTTTTGTTGTCGACTGGAGGATTAATACCCCTTGGAGTTTGCATTAACGTGCTCTCATGACAACACTCTTCCTATCCAAGACCCACAATATCCTATAGCGCAAGAGTACTAGACAATAACTCTTTTGTCTATGGCCGAAGGCGCGTGGTGCGGCTAAATTACTACGTCGGCAGTTTGTTGTCGCAAACATTGCCTAGGAAATAAACTCCCGACAGGATCATTTCTTAGTCCCGGTATATCCTTACGTGCGCTTTTCTGTATTCCTTTCATCTATTCTTCAAAACGAACAGCTCCGTTCAAAGGGTCCATGACGTCATGCATATGAAAGAACGCATGCATAATTAAGAATAATGGCGCCTCGTTCTATTTGACGATAAATTATCCACAGAAATTGCCTTGTTTAAACGGCTTTGGGAAGCAAAAGTAAACCAACATAGCACAGTGTCTCCCAAATCTTGGCATGATCCCAGTCGCGGGTCGCGTTTTGCTACGGAAACTAAGTGCAGGCATCTCCGCGTATACCAAATTACCGACTTGCCTTCATCATAAATTTCGGACACGCGGTTAATATAGTAACTGGATGCCAGGAAGGAGTAAATTGGATTTAATTTTTAATGAGGGATATGATCAATGATGAATAATCAATCTATCGCGGGTTGCAAGACGCCGCGAGTCAAAATCTTTTCGCATAGGTTCGGTGGTCTGGTGTCCTCGGGAAGGAAAAAGTTGATTGTCATTTGAATGAAGCGTTGGGTTCTTGAGAGTGAGTAATTATTGCGATATCAATTAGTTATGCTATTAGGATGGACGCAAGTGTTCTGTTAGGACTGTTTATTTAGCCATTGGTTGGTTGAAGATCGGCAACCAATTATTTTATGACGTTATAAATGACTGCATTTTCTGAATATCATTACCGGAAGAAAACGGTCGACCGTCAAGGTTATTAAATGTATAGAAGGCTCCAGAAATCGATGAAGCTGGTGATAAAAGTGGAAATCCTTAGAAAAAATGTGACTAGACAGTTCTGGATTTAAGTTATAAATCCTTTGTGTACGTTTATTTTAATTTGCTCGTCGTCGTTGTGTTTTATATATACATACCAATTGAATATGCCTATTGAAATTAATAAGAGTTTATTGTAAATATACGTAATACTGTTTGCTATTATTTATGTAAATGTAAACGCCAACTTTTTAATTAAATTTCCATTATCATTCAAATAGAACATCTATTTTAATTAAACCTTGTGCTTTTTTGTTTACTTAAATGAATGTTGACATTGAAACATATGAGCAAAACACATAACGAATGAAAATAAACAATATTCAGTTGTTATTACTTTAATAACAAAAGGTCATTGGATTTTGTATTTGCTCATTTATTATAAATTTAGTTGTCAAAGAATGAGGAATATTTACTTTATATATTAATTGGTTTTATTAGTTATTTGATGTTATGTATTAAATTTTTTTCTCTTTTAACACGAAGTCAACATAATTATCGATAAACTCAATAAAAAAAATGATCATAATTAAAAATAATGTAATCTTCAATCAGTATTTTATAGTATATAAATATTTTAATTCTTATTTCTGCACAGCGCATTACCAGCGATTTGAAATAGTAATGAGTGTTAATAAATAACAATAACGTTCTGTCATCATGAATATATACAGATATCTCTTAATGTGCTATTTATTAATTTTTACTTCTCTTTGTTAAATATATACCCTTTATTTTGCATTAATAATTTTTATATAATCATGTTTCTTGAAATATTTGATTTTTCATTACAGTCCTTATTTAATATTAAGATTTGCTGCTTATTAGGTCAGAAATCGCTTATTAATTGATGGATATAACCAAGTTCACCTACTTACTAATATAAGCTAAACTCATAGTAAGAAGAATATCAATATAAAATCAAAATTGCTTATCCAAAACTATGTCATCCATTTATCCGATATATGTAGTAAGTTTTTAAATTTTTTTTATACTTCATTTATGTGATTGGTAACATAAATCTTAATTTTTGTCACATCTGATCAGAAGACAATATATAACATTGTCTTTCTGACCTCATAACTTTATATTTTTCTACAGATATTAATAAACCACTGACCCTTATCAAACTTTTCCATGACGAAAGTTTGAAAGTCTGAAGACACCTTTCTTCATCAAATTTTTCGTATACCATCATAAATATATAATGTGACTTCTCTTCGTAGATATCTCGTTTTTATTATCTATCTTTTCTTTGTAAGAAGCTAATTTAAAATAAAAGTAGAAATAAAATTGCATGTTCGTTTAAAGTTTGTCACATCGTTCCACTTCGACGTGACTGACCCATATTGCAGGTCAATATTGATGACCCGTGGAGTTATTGAATAAAGAACCCAAATAAAATTTCCTTAACTTTTTCGAAGAAATTTTCAAGAAACTGGTTTAAATTAAAGCCATGACAATGACCTATATTCTCTCGAAATTATTAAAGTTCACAATTTCCTAATTCTGTTACAAGTTTTGACAAATACGTGAATAATAAGTAAACATTTTTTATTCAATCTTATATTCGACTATATTGAGATTAGTAATTTGTGGTGAAAATAAGTCTTTTATGTATATATATAATACGAATAATTTTATTCAATAAATGTATTTTAATTTACAGTTTAATGATTATTTATATTTCATTAAATTGCGATGATATATATATAATTAATTAAGGTATTCTTAGAATGCTCTAGTTGACTTTAAAATGTATATACGTATATATGAATATACTGAATATATACGTATATTGAATACTAAATATAAT
This sequence comes from Psilanteris sp. ZL-2020, assembly GCA_022817085.1. Lineage (NCBI taxonomy): Eukaryota > Metazoa > Arthropoda > Insecta > Hymenoptera > Scelionidae > Psilanteris > Psilanteris sp. ZL-2020. The sequence goes on from JABFQC010004447.1 coordinate 11,503, forward strand.
AAATGTAATAGTAACATCTATTAAGTCTTTCATTATGAAAGTGAATATTTTAGGGAAATTTCTCTAACATTTTTGTTCTGTCTCGTTTTAAAAAACCAACCAACGAAACGCATTTCAACAACGCATATCGCATACTTGGAAATTACGCCAGTTTCGTAATTTGTTGAACGAAATATCCGCATTCGCCGGGGCCAGTTCGAGTACAAAGCTGTTGCAGAAATTTAACTCTAACGCAAGCCAAGTTGAAGTCTGTTCGGCAAAGTGAATGAGATAATTGCAAAGAAAATGTGCCTTTTTGTTCGGCAATGTCGAAGCATAATATTTTAATTTTAACTTAATAGTTAAAATAAACATAAAATTCGTGCTCAAATAAAGGAAAGGTTCAAAATAGAATGCAATAAAAGTATAATTTAATTGTTATCAAAGTTGTAATTTTATGTTACAGAAAGAAAATAAATCTATTTAAATGCAAAAAACTATTAAAATTGTTAAAAAAAATTGATCATTATTCATAATTATTTAATATATGCAGCTTTTGTGTAAAGTATGAAATACGTATTTATGATAACTCACTAACTATAAAATGTCACTAAAATACTAACTGTCAACAAGTCAACAAACAAGAATCAAATTAGCATCAATTAGTGTCTTAAGTTTCTATAGTATATACACTGAGAAAAAAAAACCGGAAAAATTACTGTTTATAATACTAATTTGAGACCATATGATACAAATCGTCAAAATTTACTGTTTTTAACAGAAAAAATCAAGTTAATTACATAGATAAATCCTGAATTATAACAATATATTACGGTTAAAAACAGTAAATTTTAATTATTTGTATCATATGGCCCCAAATTAGTATTACAAACAGTAATTTTTCATTCTTTATTTTTCTCAGTGTATAGCTCTCAAATCAGTAGCAGAAACTAATCGACAAAATGTTGTTTCTTAGTCTTTTGTTGCAATTAAATCATATTCCTATTTCAAAATTTTACTAAAAACCATTAAAATAAAATACATTTATATATATATATATATATATATAACAAATAGTGGATAATGGGTCTTTGCAACTTGGCAACATAGTAAAATGTCCCGATAAGCACCATTGTATATACGAAGTGGTGCTTAATGGGACGGACCAGGAAAACACGGTGCTGGGG
>JABFQC010004448.1:0-12668 GCA_022817085.1 Psilanteris sp. ZL-2020
CAGTATTATAGCTCTTTTTAAATCTATTATAAAATTATAACGGAAACTAACATTCCATTTATATACTAACTATATATACACACATATTTACAAAATTACTATTATAATTTTCTTTTGTAAAAGAAAATCGTTTACATTAGTTATTTTTTTCTATTACAAATTTTGATTTTGAAACATCTTAAATTTTAATATTAACAAAATTATTTTATATTACACACACATTATTTATGAAAAAACATAATTTTATATTATGAAATTATATTATATATAATTTTTTCGAACACTTTAATAATTTGAGAACACTTCATTATTATAACCGTCCTTATATATTTTTTTAAAGTTTTAAGTACTTTTCAATTTACACATTAAACACAAATTGTTATAATCAGTTATATTTTAATAAATTATTATATTTAAGGACGAGTTATATTAATGTTACATATATTGAGATTGATATCATGCGAATAAAATTTATCTAATATTGTCTGAAAATATCATTATCGTTATAAAATGATTTTATTACAAAGAAAAATGTATACTTCTTAATGAATAATAAAAATGAAAATTAATGACATATAATAAATAATTGTATAAATATAAATAAAAGAACTCTATGCAAATAGTTTAAAGTGATAACTTTAATAAAAATGAATAACTACTTAACTAAAATTATGATTGAAAGAAATATTTTTAATTGTATTATATTAAATAAGAATAAATAATTTTATTCTTTTTTACTTTCAAACAGATTTATATTTTATGCAAATACTTTTAATTGTAAAAATACTGCTTTATAAAACATAAATGTCAAATTGTTCTTAACGCAATCAATACACAACATTATTTTCATATATTCTTATGGCGATTTTATTAAATTTCCGGTATTTTGAAATATTTATATTAATTCCTCTACGTATTCAAATTAAAAAGTCTAAATAATTCAAGCCATTTTATAATTTTTTATAATTTTGGGTGAACGTAATTTAAATTAAAAAAGTTAAAAAGTAATATAATTCTGATTAAAAATCATATAAAAATTCATTATAGATACATAAAAAATGTGATTATGTATCAAGTATTAACATTTTTGTAAAATTTTAAAATGTTTTGATTCATTAAAACCTATTAATTCTATTGTATAACAAACATTAATAAAATGCCAACATTATTACATGAAAATGTGCGAATCCACTTAATATTCATCGACAATTATCATCGTATTGATTATTTGCACATAGAACTGTTTAATCTTACACATGGCAAGGCGAATTGATACAATCTGGTAACACAATATAATTTATTTGGCATAATTAGCTCAGAGTATTCATCATTTGTATTTGATAGCTTTAATGAGAATGCGGCAAATGCGACAATTTACCAAGGCCTCCACATATCGTTATGAACAACCGAAGACGCGTCGTTATTGATATAATCTCGTTCATATCTGTGCTCCACCCTCCCATTTGAAGAAGACGCTTTTCCGGAAAGATCTTCTGCCGCGTTTGTGTAAGTTGCACTACTTTTCCCACCACCGCTCGTTAGGGCATTATCTATAAGGTGAACTTCATTGTATCTAGTTCGCTTTTCAGAAATAGTAAGAAGTCCATCGGAATTATGTCTCTTAAGAGTTTCCTTTCTGACCATTCCCGATAGTCTGCTATTGTAAGTCTTGTCAGTAATCACAGACAATGGCTGACGCAATTTTTCTAAAGAATCGCTGAGTGCCTCAGACCCGGCCAGTGAATTTTGCAACCTCTTTTCGGGTTTGACAAAACTCGAAACCGGCGAAGTGTTATCGCTCGTGGAACTCACGTGACTCTTCTGGGTTTCCGGCGGGGAATTGCTTTTCGACGAAACCGAACCGCAGTCCGGAATTTTGAATCGGTTATGTGATTTGGGCGACTGAGTATTCTGGTACGGTTCCGCATGGTGGTTGTCATCGAAGCTGGAGGTTGAAGTAGTTGGGCTGATCAGTGGACTTTGCGGTCGTTTAACTGCCGTGAAAGCTGACGATGGGTGTACCCTTGATGTCTCCTGAGCAGCAGGGAAGAAGGAATATTTTGTGGAAAGTCCCGCTGATTGCGGGACCAACAGGGCCAACTCGCCGGTCACCAGTCTGCTCGGAATCAGCGGGACGCCGGATGGAATTTGGATCCGGGCTCCGTCGTTGTTGTTTTCGTCGCCATTTTGGAAATCGCTTTGAAAGCCCACTTTTATTTCCGGGTACAAACGTTCGGGCATATATGGCACGTAGTGGTTGTAAAATGGTGCTACTTGTTGCAAATTGTTTACACAACTGTTGAGGTGCGCCACTAATCGTTGCTTCACTGACGGGTCGACGTTTTCCAGATGATTTACGTAGCGTGAAACTTCCGTAGCGCATTCTGAAAAGCCGGAACGAAATTTCGTCAACACGGCTGGATCTGTTGCGACAGCGGTGTTGAGCTGCTGGCGCTGAACGGTCTGCAAATGTTTCACCGTCAGCTCGAGGATGTCCGCTTTCTCCAGCTTTGAATGCCGCGTTGGCTGTAAAAAATGATCGAAATTAATTTCGCCGCGATTTATTTACATTCGGGCGGGCAACATAATCAGCGCTCAAAATCGTGGGAAGTTGACAAATGGCCCGAGTGGTCGCAAGAATACGATAAACAAGTTATAACTTCTTTAAAAGCCGACGAATCGTGGAAGTTTCGTAGAGGTCTTTAAATGACAATGTGGTTTTCAATGGAAGATTCGGGTTCTTTTCAAAGAAGTTTAATTGTGCTCGAGATTTGTATCCCTGGAGCGAATGGTTTAGCATTCGCATTTTTACGGCGAACCATCTTAACAATGGGCGTGGGAGTCGAGTTAAAGTCGAATATACACAATGTTATGATAAAGAGTTGATCGCTGTGAGAGGGAACAAGCCCAAATTTGATACGAAATTTTTGAAAAAAGGAAGAAAGAGAAATAACCGTAAGACGGATCAGTCTGAACTAATCTGCGGCATTTAAAGAACGGGTTTACACTGATTGTGTATATTATATTCCAATTGTTCACTCTATATATAACAATAAAAATAATGATTAAACGGTATACGTGATTGTTGGGGCAGACGAACGCGAACCGTTTAATTTAAAATAAGTAATAACGCAGTATCTGGTATCAAATATTAATTATCTCATAATTGATATCATGTTAATCAAATTCAATAAGCATGTATCCTGTTTCAATTGAAAAGAAAGATCCCGACACCTTTTATTGGATAGCACACTGGCACCTGCTAAAGAATAACAGCAAAGAAAAGCTTTTTTTGCAAAATACTCTGCGTTAGGTGAGTCGTTATAAGGGAAAAGGATCCGTCTTTCAACATAAGATGGGTTTTTTTTCTTCTTTTTTTTTTTAATAATTATTATAAAGTTCCCACGCGAGTTTGGGGGGCGTAACATACAGCGGATGAGCGGTGGAAGGGGAAAGGAGAAGAGACCGAATGTAGATGGACGGACACAGACATTGGACTTAGCAGGTAGCGGAAGTCATCTGGATGAACGGAGAATGGTGAGAGCGTTTGCTAGTCTGCTAAAAAATGAATCTCGAAGGATAGTGTTACATATCGACACGGGGCTTTAAAAGCTGTCGGGATACTCGGTGGATACTTTTGCCAAGACAAAGCGATGATATCTCGGATTTTACCGAAAATCGAACAACACGCGTGACTTTGATAGCTTCATTCAAAATATTTTGATATGCCGTTAATCAATCCGTATCCCGATTTTTGATTGGCTCGTTATTCTATACAGTTTCGTCCGCTAATATGTGTGAAAACGTGAAATGTTGTATTTAAATTGGAAATTGACCCATACGAACGGAACACTGCCTACAAGATTCTCAGAAAATGCCATGTTGTTCTAACTAATTCACAATTGAAGCGGTCATTTTTTAACCAGATGACTATTATTAAATCACGGGGACCCAAATCAACCGTGATTCGTTTATCTTTAATTTATCGTTTTTCTATTGGACACGAGCTGATTGCTCCTGATTGATGGTGTATGATAATAGAATATGTTTCAATTAGATGAGCGGTAATCTTGTTTAAAAAGTATTCATGTTTTATGACTTAAATAATGAGTTGATTATTTTTTTATTATGGTTCAAAAATAATTATCAATAAATTTTAAAAAGGTAGACGATCTTATACTCCACTACACATGTGCGACGTTTTTTCTTTCACTCTATTACGCGGGTACACGAGTAGTCGTATACGGAATAGGTTCGCACGAGTTTTTCCCACGCTGAAGCATCCACGGCACTAAAACAAAACCCGCCTTCACTTGTCGCGTGAGCATCGGAACAATTGTTAGTTTGGTGGTAAAGATTATCTCTCCCTTCATGAAATTTGATCGTATTTATGATTAACCACTTGAGAGTTGGAAAAAAGTATCCGAATCGATACAAGTTATTATCAATACATCATAATGAACTGAATTTTAGAAAAGGTCAATAAGAAAGACAATGTGGTATCTCGACAGAATAACACGAATCCTGGTAAATAATACACGACTACGATTTTTGATCATGTGATTAATGTGATGCCAATTATTTTGATTCGGATTTTGACCTTTCGTGCTATTTGACCAAATTATCTATTTATAGCAGAAAGTAAAACTGTACCATAATGGAATGCAGAATTTCAAATTATATATTTAGGGCATTACGGGATTTATATACGAAGAAGAGACGGATTGGAAAATCATTAATTAACTTAATTTTTTCTTTATTCAAATAGAGTTTATCGTGTACTCAATTTTTGGTTACAAAGAATATTTTTTAAACTTAAATGAAATTTGAATTTTAATAATATAATTTCTATCCGGTTACATAGTAACTTTTTCTCAATGAAAACATCCATGATAAATATAGAGAAACATCATTCACGCAATTGAATTCTACTTTAGTAATTATTAAAAAAAAATTTACTAGCAAACGCATCAGCATACTTACGTCTTTTTTCATCGCTTCAAGAATAAGGCTCTTCAATTCATCAAGACATTGATTTATTCGAGCGCGTCTTCTTTTTTCCATAATAGGTTTATTGTTCTATAAAAAAATTACTACTTTGTAATAAGTTCTTGTTTGAACGTTACGTATCTAGTCTATTTAAATAACAGCAAACATGACCTTTTGAAATGACCAATTAGATAAAAATATAAAAACTATAAAAAAAATACATATAAATTGTTAAAACGCAAGTTGGCTGACATTGATTTGAAAATGTTGCATATATATATATCAAAGAGAAAAAAATCAACTTAACTAATCGCATCGCTAGGTTATATCTTAAATTTTTTATTGACAAATTTACCCGTCTTAATTCAGCTTTGGATAATCCCTGAGGTTGAGGTTCAGACTCTTCGTCACTTCCGGACATTTTGCTGTTGTAATAATCTACCATTTAGTTATCACTCAAAAACACTGGATTAAACACTTGTGAATGGGTATTGAGCAACGACACGAACTTCAAAGTCAATTAAACGTTCAGATGAGGTTCAATTGAAACACTTGAACATAAACGAGAAGTGCAATCATTTACAATTAAATAACGTGATTCTGCGTGGTCATTATAAGGAACGTTGTCCGTGCGGAGTGTGAAGTGCAACTGTTTGACATTTTCGAATTTGGATACCACATGCCGATGCACTCGTAAACTTGTAAAGTAAGGGGGAATGCGACCGAGAGAGGGAAGTTAGGGTTCCTTTAAGTGGGGGGTCCATCGTTCTCAGACCTGCTGATGTTTAGGAATTTACAGTACGGTCAAAGTAGTATTAATTTTCTCTATCTGCCGTATTATTAACGCTTTTGTAAAAAATTTTTTATTATTATTTTAATTCAAAATTCAAAAATTGTATACATTTTATTCGTATGCCTTACGCGCGTCAATTATAAATAATAAATAAAAATTAGTATAATTGATTTAAAATTTCAATTTAATAATTGAAAAAATGCTTTCATATAAAAGATTTATTCCGTATAACAAACGGTACAGTAATAATCGGTAGAAAGTATTTGAAAAGCGTTTCATTAGGTTAATTATTACCTAAGAAAATTAAATCACAATGGTTAGATACAAATTTAAGAAGCGCAAACTGAAATCTTGTTTAAAAACAATTTAAATTAATTACCGAGACACATTAATTTTACAAAATATACACTTTGTTTCGGTATAAGTTACTTCGAAAATGAAGCACCGCATTATATAGTTGCAGTGGTCATTGTTTTTGATTCTTTTATATGTTTTTCACGAATCATCTCTCGGGAAGCTAATCGAATTCATCATTTACTCTATCATTTGTCATCATTATTGAATGGGCCTGTGTATAATTTTCGTATGCTATTAACTAATGAATCGTTAATTTGAAAATTGTGAACAATCCGTTTCCGTGATTTATATTATTATTTTTAGTCTGTAATTTAAATTATTTATTTTTAAGCGAAATGATACTTTTTGATATCAATAACTTATTCAATCAACGTAACCATTTTTTTTATATACGAAACAGTCAGATTCGAGGTATTTTCGAGTTATCCCACGTTTGCTATTTACATAGTAATTTTGTCACTATAATTTTTTCGTATATACGCGAGCGAATGTTATGATATCGCGTAGAAAAATATTATCGCAAGTTTATATAAATGTTCGCATGCCGTAAGTGTGACCGGCATGCGTATTAGAATTTAATGTAGCTGATGTATATGCGGCGTTCGGCAGAAATTCGAGCCTAGCATGGGAATTCTCTTGAGCGGAAGAAGCATTTGCTTTCAGCGGTTGGCATTGTTTGATGTTCTGTTTCTATAGGGCAACTGGATCGTCGCGAACGGAACAACGCATCGCGTCTTTTTATTTCTGATTCTTTGATTTTTAACTCTATTATTAGACAATAATAATAATATCGTGCGACGCTTGTAATTGAAAGTTAACTGGATGCTGTTAAAATACTAACAATCATTTAACAAAAGCACGATCTTACGAGCCCCGTGCACGAAAACTGTACGGCATTTTAGTATATCAAGGACCTTCCGAGCTACGACCTGAAGCGGCTAATAAACTTTGAGAAAAGCTTTGTTGACACAATTAGTTAAGTCATTTGCCGAAACTAACGTTCAAAGCAATAAAACAATAAAGTTTTATAATTTACGATCGTTACACCTTAACAGTTTTATTTTTATTTTCAGTAACCGATCTTCCGAACATTTTTTCGATTTCGTATTGTTTAATTAATAATTTATCCGGCATTTCGGTCCTTACATCGAATAATGTAATGATTAAATTACGTGTATATTATTAAATGAATATTTTTTATTCGATCACTTTTTTTAATCATTAAATATACATTTTTTGTAATTTTATAAATATTAATTATTACTATAAATGAAAAAGAAATTATTCATCATGATATTATTTATTTAGTATTTGAAGTTTTTTATTATCATGCAGCTAAATATTACGATATTGAGAAAAAACGATATTTGTAATAACGTAGAAATTAGATAAAAATTGTTCAATAAATATTTGTGTTTATAATCTATAAATTGTGATAGAAAAACTATTTAAAATATTAAAAAAAATATTATAAACGCTTATAAATATACGAATAAATGTAAGCGAAAGAATGTTATAATGATTATATAATTATTAAAAATATTAGTCTGCATTTGTAATGAAATAATTCATGAAAGTGAATTTACTATTATACTCATATGGTTTACAAATGTATGCCTAAACAAATGAACTTTATTTGTTTTCATATTGTATTCATAAATAATAGTATTAATTGACGTCACAGTGAATAGAAACAATAGACTTACCACAGTAAACTTCAGAAATCAAGATTATTACACGTATTAAACATCGAACCTGAAAGATCGCTTTACTTTTGAATTTGATTTTCTAACAACTTCAAAAAAAATCGCTGTAAGTACCTTCAATAGCGAGTGATTATTCAAAAAAAACTAACGAAAAATAAAAGAAAAAAAGCACTCCTCTTCAATCGCGTAAATTCTTTACGTTCCAGATATCGATCAAAGTCAGTCAACATTACTACTATTTATACTGATAACATCAGCAAACATGTGCAGCTGCAGTCCAAATTCGTTTCGCGTAGTAAAAAAAAAAAAAAAAAAAAAAAAAAAGAACTGTATTGACAAATAAAACTCGAGTTGCAATAAAATTGTTTATATCGGTAATTTGGCGCGATAATGCTTTCTGGTCAATTAAAATTATTCCGAACAATCACGACTGCTTTTGAAAATATTTCCCTTGCATTCTGAGCCGCGTGACAGTAAAAAGGAAAATGTTAAAAAAAAAAAAGTCCTTGACGGCGTTGTTTTGACAGTCGTTGCACCGACGACAACTCGGCGGCGCTTAAAAAAGGAACACGTCAATATCCATGCAATTTATGAATTTATTTGAGCTGCTTTCCTCCATTAAACTCATCATAGTCAACATTACACTGCATCTTTGTCCCAGGAACTGGTATATTATTGCCAAGCCATAAGGTACAATTTCCTGCTCAAGCTTGGAACACAGACCGAAATATTTTCTTTGTACGAAGTGTGTCGCAATTTGCTTTTATGGTTGCATCATTGGACGCATTAAGCGTCGTTTCAGGCAACTAATGCACAATAAAATAATGACAGCGTCTTTGCCAAATTAATCGACACCGGATGATTTTGGGAAACCCGAAAATTCAATTAGCCGCGATTGCCTTTCTCGCTTTGTTTCCCGGAGCCCCGCTTTGCTCGCTTGTCATGACTAAGGCCGCGTTCATATTTTCGCTTTATTGGTTCACGGCGATCGAAGGAAGCAACACTCGAGCGGTCGTCTTGACCACGAAACACTCGAAAGACCATTTCGGGGCCGCTAAATTGAAAAATCAAAACCTCAAGATCGGAACCGAGGCGGTCTTAGTATGATAAATGGTGGCGCCGGAAGAACGGAAGTACCCGGATTCCGTTCGCTTAATGCTCCTTCCGCCATTAATTAAGCGCCGGCTCGTCGAATTCCCACGAATCCGGGACGCGCGAGTCCCGTCGAAGCGACCGATTATTTATACAAGCCCGGGATCGATCCATCGTCGTTCGCAAAAAATTAACACGTTAAATGGATGATTTAGGGAAAGCATATGTTTTTCCTTTTCGAAACGAACAAAGTAATTACGCGACCCCAGCTTGAAATAACATATGTCACTTCCAGAGAGGGCGTAGGGCATTCGAATTCGTGTCTCAGGTACGGTTTTAATGATTGATCGATAGTCATCGCGCGACTTGAATCAAAAGTCGCCGGTCGTGAATATTTGCGCGAAAATAATTTGTTGCTCGTGGAATTGCGGTGCACGCGGAGTTGCGCGCGGTTCTCCTTGGAGTCCGCGCGCGTTTCACCCCAGCGTGTGGAGTCTCCCCTAAACAAAGTAGGTCTTGTCATTGCTTGCAAACTTCGTAGGGAAAAGAAAAGACGGTCACCTGGCATTAGTTCCCACGTTTCAGCATTGACACAACGCTTACCCTTTAGCGTCCATCTCGGCCTGCACGTTGACTATAAATGAATTTTGGTATCGCAGCGTGTGAGCTGCGTGTGTGGAGGGACGAAAAAAAGGCATAAAGAAGCGCCGAAGAAAAGCGCCAATTTCGTGCATCTATTATAAGTTAACCACCTCCTATGAGCACGCGTGGCCGACACACGAAAGACCCACTGCCAGATTTTGCGCTCTTATTAGGGAAGGTAAGGAATTGGCCGGACCAGTTTTCGTCCAAACAATTGACCAAGTTTTATCAGCGCGGTTCATTCCGGCGTCACGATTCCCTTCGTGATTGCGTTCGTGAGTCGTTCGTTTTCACCTTGAAAAGTGATTACGATAATTTTTTCCTCACGTCTGGACGTCGGTCGGGGCCGACTAAACAAACGCAACGAAAACGAGAGATAATATCGGGGGCAAATGATGGTGAAAATAATCGATCATTATAAAGTTTTTCCGAACTTTATCCGAAAGTTCCGAAAGCCGAAGCGGATCGTCGCGCGAACGAAAAAAAGGGAAATCCAGTGTTACCCCTTTTTTTGTAACCTTCTCCACGATTCAACCCGTAACTCGTCGACCGGAAGCACTCGAATATTCACCGTCACGTCAAAAACTCAACCTGTAAATCTTATTCGTAGCTACTGGACATCGGAAATTCGATACGTTTATTTTTCGTCATTCACGCGCGGGGTTTGACGAACGGCGTTTAAAATGTTGCTCAAAATCGTTAGTCTTATGTTACTGCAACCTGCGGATTTATGTTTCCTAAGTTACGGATTGCGAATATCTGTTTTCCATTTCAATAGTCCGCGCTCGTCCATACGCGAATGCAAACGCGGCCGAGATTCGTCCCGACTGCAATTCATATGAAAGAAATTAATGACATTATTGTTCATCAGAAGTTGTATCAAATTCCTCACGGCAATAACAAAGAAGCTGAAAGGCCTGTAGTCTCGGCGGTCCATCAAAGGGTCACGAGAATTCCAATACGGGACACGACATAAGCACAGAATTTCGAAGTGGGCACAGTGGCGAATTCAACTCATCGAAGGAGGCGGTCTTGAAACGAGCAGGGCCATGGGGAGGGCACCGCTGGCAGGTTACCATGCAGTAGCCAGCGCACTGCAGCACACGACCAGCGCTGCATCGTTGCGCTCCTGGCTCACACAACGCGCGCGACGTGGTGAGAACAGTCAACGCTATGCGTTCCCACCATCGTCTCGGCAATCTTCGACAAACGCTTCGGACGCACTCGGCTTGGGCCCAATAAATGTATAGCGGTCCTTTATTATTTTTTTTAACCTCTTTACATCTTCCGCTGATGAGTCCCAAACCCGGTTGTCCGAAATACTATATTTGGTTCAGATTTGCGGGGCGATATATAAAGTTACTCGGATTATTGTCGGTCGTGCGTTAATCGATAACATTTCGGTGTTATAAATGCACGTACGATGATTTCGCGGACGACAAATTCGAATCATTGTATATTTGGAATGCGATTATTTTTTGTTTGTTTGTTTGAATGGGGGCTTTGTTTTTTAATTGTGTGATAATTTTGGTAATATTGTGCACGATGATTACGTGTGTTTGGTTTGAATAATATCATATCATTTGTGTTAGAAGAATAGATAGTTTAACAGTCGGATGAATAACTTGAAGGATACTAAAGCATTCGTCATAACGTTTTGTACGAAGTATCATATTTATGGAGTGTCTTCAAATTTCATAAATTAACAAAGTAAAGATGTTGACTGAGATATTATCTCGTGCTTAGTTCATCAGATAATTTATTAGTTCCGTCATTTAAATCGTTTCCCACACAAACGAGCGGCGGTGAAAATGTTTCATTAATTAAACATTCTTTCGCAGCCGAAAAATCTTTGACCGATATTAAATGTCGATAAACGGTTGCAATTAATTATCGGAAGATAATTGCGTCGAAGCACGGAGTTCGTTTTTCGATTTTAACCAAATAGACACTTTTTTTATTATTATTATTGTTTTATCATTTATGCTTAATCATTGTACTAATAATTTGTATGGAAAAGCTAATTAATTTAAACTGTTCATTTGAAGATTTTTGCTTTGAAAAGTTGAAATTTAAGAAATTGTATTTTGGTTTTAATGAATATTGGTCGTACGGTTTGAATCGCACACATCCCGGGACAGGAAAAAAATTATTTACCGAGTTCCCATTTGTCAGGGAAAGAAGTCAACTTTTAGCCCCAGTGTAGTCCATAGAAAAACTTGGGGTCTCGTACAACAAATGCATCTTATAAGCATTCACAAAGATCCCTATGTAAGGCTTGCACGAATCTTATAAACAGAAATCATGGCACGCGTCGGACATCACCTGCTGCCTTATTTATTGATTTTCTTCTAGTATTTTAAATTAAATTCAGTTTTCATTCAAATCATTTTCAATTCTTTTTCTCGTTTTATTACTTCCATTTCGTTCAATTCCAGCTCACATATTAATAGTATAAATTCGCAATAAAAACTACGTTATAATCGAAATCAATCATATACTGCCACAATAAGAAATACGAGAAGCTTGCTTAGCATTATTTCAATACATAAAATAACAAAATTTAAATATTTTCTACAATAATCTTTTTTCCAATATTTAAATCGAATATTTTATTGCTTTATTGCATTAATAATTTCAACTTTATTTTCGAATCGCTTAATAATATTTTACATATTAGATTCAGATTACGTTCAAAAATAGAATCAGTCCAATTTCAAAAACATTGTTAACTTCTGTTTTATTTCATCATGCCATTTACTATACTGCACAGAAAAAAGTAGTGTTGTCTGAAACAGTGAATCTATTAGCGGTAAATATAGTTGTCAAAATTTGTCTATACACGAAGAAAACATATATCCAACTATTTACTATATAATATATGAAAAGCAGGATATAGTCAAAATACTATAAAAATTACTATATAATGTATTAAATTTTTGAATGCGCGCAATATTATATTCAACTTATGTAGAAATTTTTAATATATGATATAGTAATTTTTATAACATTTTCAAGTATATCCCTCTTTGGTATGTTATATAGTAAAATGTTAAATATATGTTTTCTTCGTGTACACAGTTTAAAAA
>JABFQC010004449.1:0-12668 GCA_022817085.1 Psilanteris sp. ZL-2020
GTGCTATTTATTGAGTAATTGTAATATTTGTTTGAAAGTAGTAAATTTGGTTATCAGTTATGATTTTTGTTATACTTTGATAAATTTTATTAGCATAATATATTTTTTTAATATTCGAATTAAATAAAAATGTAATATTCTATTTATAGTAGGAGTTATTTTATTTGTCAGGCAATATAAAGCTTTATTTTTAATAATAATTTCAATTTTTTTGAAAATTTCATTTTAAATGTTTTTTTATAGTTTTTATTATTGCAAACGACTTGTTATGTGATTTACTTTAAAACACTTGTATAAGTTGTAATGTATATTTGCTTCTTGATATGAAATTAATTTCTTACGGTGAAATGGAAAAAGTTATTGGCAACAAAGTTCACAGTTTCCAATTCATTTAATTTTATTTTCGAATTAAAGTATATAATAAAACTTTTAAATAATTGTTTTTATGTCAAAATTCAAAATTTAAAAACATTGATTATAACGTAAATTTTGTAGGTATATTATTTTACTTATCATTTTTCTTTTCATCATAAATACAAAAATAATTTAAGTCATAAAAGTGTTGTTATTAGCATATTTGAAGTACGTTAATACAAATAGATTGCATAAATTAAAATCCACTAATGGTCGCATTAATATTGTAAATAAAATAGAAACAGTTTTTTGTACTGTTCAGTTACCACGATTTTTGTTTTCTGTTTATGACTTTTAATGTTTTCACTCGTTTTTACTTCATCTCATCGGAAGTTGTCTACAAAGTACGAATTTGAGTCTGCGGTATCTTTCTAGTCTCTTATGTTAACACACATAAAAAATTAATAAAAAAAATTAGAAAATAATTATTTTTATTTTTTCAGAGATAAATAAGATATGATGTTATTTATACTTAATAATAATTATTTTTAATGCTCATTATTATAACATTAATCTAGCATATTCCGTATTTATTCATGCATGCTTTTAAGTTTTTCCGGAATATAAAAATATAAAGAGATGAGATGAACAAAAAAAGAATCCTGAAGAGAGAAGAAAAATAGTACATTGTGCAAGTAATGAGAAAAGTAGGCTATTCCAAAAGACTATGAATTTGAAAAACGAGTAAAGTAATTGAAATTTATACGTTTGTTACTCATTTAAGTGTATTTATTAGTTTATATTTATTAGAATAGTCTCGTTTATTAAAGTATCGTGAGTATTATATAAATTTTGAAAAAAAGTAATTTTGTTGATCTTAAATTGTATGGATATTTTAAGCGAATAAAATCATGACTAATTGAAAGCAAAATTTTTATATATAGAGTCTTATATCATATTTATATAGGTGTATAGATAATAATATAAAGATAACAGAACTGCTGATAATTAATAAAAAAATGTAACCAAGATTATAGATATATATGTGTGTATTTACAAGATTCCAAAAATATTAATATTATTATTTAAAAAATTCTTAATATTTTAAAATATACAAATTATATTACAAATACAAGTTATAATTATATTTATGACCATATAATTTTATTTATATATAATTTAATATAATATATTTTTGCTAAAATTTAATGGTGTTAGTATACATCTAAATGGAATGTTTCAAAATTAACACTTATAACTGTTCCAAATAGCTTCCAAAACGTTAATATAGAACATATCTTTTTACAGTGTGACGATGGCAATGTTAATCAAAACTGTACAAAAAAGTCGGATTAACTTACAAAGACGGGGCTTTCGGTTTAAAATTGTATTGTATGTGCACGTCACCAAATTGTATGTTAGATATATTTATTTTTCCCGAGCATCATTTCGACGACAGTTGCTGAAATGCAAAATGTATACGGAAACTACATTTTGACGACATTTTACATTATTGCAATACCTCGCACAGTCAAAATGTTAGCTTGACAAATTATTATATCATCGTATACACAGAAAAAAAAGTAAAATTATTTACTTATAAGATAATCAACTCCTGACGCTAGTGATCTTTTAGAACATAATACATACAAATGATTAAAAATTACACGTCTTTTTGTAAATATTATTACAAAACCGAACACTAGTTGTATTTGATGTTGTACGAGTAATCTTCAACACAATTTTCTGTCGTGTATTAATAGCAATTTAATTAATAAAACTATCTAATGTTAGAATAAAATTGAACAGATGCAACTCATTTTATCAACTATGATGCAACAAGGAGCATACGTCTATTTTGTAGTATATGATTTTAGAATTATTCTAGTATACACGTTTTCATCATAAATGTTTCTTATATGGACATTGAGTTTTTTAATATTACATGTGTGTTTCTAATTTCGGTAAAATACGTACCACATGCTGTCAATTTATAAAAACTAATTGGATTATGTTGTAACTCGCAAATATAAAGTATATCATGTTTTTTTTTAAATCAAGTTCATTGAACTTGCATTATTTGTAACGTATCAGATACCCCAATGTTTGGTTGTTAAATTTAAGCACTTTGTGTAGTTGGTATCATAGCCAACAATGACGGAAGAAATGATATACTCGGCGAACAGCTTGTGCTTCGTTTTGAACGCAGCATGAGAGTTATTGCTGTTAGCGATCATGATGGGAGAAGTGTGAGAGAAAGAGGTGATAGCGAATGGCCTCTGGCAGCACCTGCCATATTGTTCTGTATATAGTCTCGAACAGTAGAGCCAGTTTAATAGCGACTATTTACTCATGCACTTATAAAATATAAAATGTAAATGTAACTAAAAGTATGATAATAATAATAATAATATTATGTTGTAAGACACAAAGTGTCTTCAAAGATCATTATTATTGATACATATAAACATATGTTTAATGCACCAAATAAGATCTAATAAATACATTTTATTATCATTGTACTTAAAACATCTGCGTTACATGATTAAGGAAGTACAATATATTTTGGATTCGGAAAAAGAATAAATTTAAAAAAAAATTTTTTGTTAAAAAAACGATAGGATCTTTCTATAGTAAGGATATTATGATACTTTAGACATATTAAAGTAACATGTTTTAGACATAATGATTATATTGTAGGAGAGAGACTCTATATTAAATAGAATATACCGTGAGTTCGTCTTGAGACCGAACGCTTATAGTTGTATGCGTGCAACTTGTTATATGCGGGTAGTATATATGCATGTCGCACACATATGTAAGCGTTCGGTTTCCAAACGAACTCCCAGTATATCTATATATCTGTATAGATAATTATAATGAACACTAAAAAAGATAATACAAAACCATTTCAAAATGAACTGCAATTCTTATTAACATAATTCGGTCCTGAATAAGTTTCCATTCATTAACCACATACATATCACTGTTAAAAAAAGGTATCTTAGATGTCACGATTTTAAGACACATAGTGACTTATTTAAGTCACTAGCTGTCTTAATACAAAATATTTTGCATTAGATTAAGACACTTAAGCGTCTTAATTAAGTCGCTTTGTGTCTTAATTAAGACACATAAATTATGTTTTTTAACAGTGATAGTAGTGTCAGTTCATTAACTCATTACAAATCGAAGTTTCTTCACCTGAAACCTTGTACAAGGAACATCATATCAGAGTTAAGAAACATCCGTCGGGCTTTAGTATAATAATAAGGTAAGATATCCTGATAAATTCCTGTAATTGACCGGATGAGGTAATACTTATCAGCACATGCCAGACTTTATCCTGATCAAATCACTGACCTGACACGCTCGATTTAATTTCTACTACTTGGAATGTTTAACTGTTTGCGGCGTTACACCCATCAATTGATTTCGACTTGGCTATCTCATTAAGAATTATGGCTACCACGTCAAGACACTATTTTATCTCGATATAAATTTTTTTTAAGACAGAATTTAATCTACTAAATCTTTGCACGACAAAACTACAGTATCGTTTAAGACATTGTAATTGAGACTCATATATTTAATGGACGTTTTAATTCTACTTCTAATGTAATCTAAGAAAATATTATAATATAATAGTTGCACATCATTCAAACCGTATATATTTTTAGAATTAATATAATTGATCAACTCTTTTAATAAATACATTTTTATGTAATTCACAATAAAAATTAAATCATTAAATTAAAAATATAACAATATCTAATTTATATAATTCAAATTATATAATTCAAAATGGTTTAAACTCTAAAAATTGTTAACCTTTACTTAATTCACTTCAAGTTTTATCTGTTAACTGTGGCAAAGCGGAAGTACCGTAGCAAGTTTCTATCAGCGACATAACAAGACGAGGCTTGTTAATAACAACTAAAGTTAGCTACAAAACAAAAGCACCTGCAATTGTACCACTGACCGACTTATTTATGGTCGAAGTTATGTCAGATGAAGTTTAAACTAAGTTGGACGAGAATGTTGATGCTTTTGACAACGTAATCCGTGCAAACAACAGTACGGCAAATTGATGAGTCGCGTGGAACTGATAATCGCGCGCGATATTGAGATCTGAATAGCGTTACCGCATACTTTATGGACATGAAACCTTTTCCGGATCGCACGCAGCAAATAAACACGAGTTGAAGCTTCCGGTATAAAAAACTGATGCAGCACTGACATTAGCATGATCATTTTTCAGTATAAAAATATTCAGTACCGGGTCTACTAAATAAATAAATCTGCAACGCCGCTTAAACACGCGCTGTCGGGTTTTTTGAGTTTTGGATTTGTTATGCAACAATTTATGTTGCGCCACAGATTTTGTTTGTAAAAATTGGAATAACAGATTCATTTTAACTCATGTTTCATTTGTCGCGAGTTAAATAATTGCATTAGTGGTAGATATTTATTCATATAGATTCGAGCGATACGCGAGAAAACTCGTAGATAACGACATGACAAATTGGACTTTTTTACGCTGGTGTCATTCGCTGATAAATGTAAGTCAATTTGCGATGCTTGTATATGTACATTTTTTTGTCATATCAGAAAATGTGTAGAATTTTTCAAAACTACTACCTTGCATGAAATATGATAATGTTTTCAAGCTGACATTTATATGTGAATGGATGTTCCTGCTCTCATATCATTTATTTACTCAATAAACTTTCTGTTAAACATTTAGACATGTTTTTTCCGATTACAGTATCTTTATAAAATATCAAGTATGGAATAATAATATATATGGAGATATTTCGATCTGGTAGTGTCAACGTGTAAATAGAAATTCAGTTTATGATTATTTTATAGGAATAAAATTATTCTTATATAATTAGAACTTAAATTATTATGATTCAATACCAATTATTATGATGGAGTTGGATTTAATTATAATCCGATGTCTGTTTGGAATAAAACACTTTTTAATGGTGCAAATTTAACGTTATATTTTAAACAAGTCTCTGACTTATATCATTGTTATAAAAGAAGTGATGTATAAAATTTTTGTTTAGGTACAAATGTACCATTATATTTGACTGTATTTCATTATTTTTATATTAATAGAGACTTTATAAAACATAAATGATAACCAATGAAAATAAAGAACTATATTTTATTTATCCATGTTTTGTTTTCGGATTCTAGAAATGGTTAAACATGGTAATTACGTCGACATGTATCACTTTAAACAATGGAGTATTGTTATAAACTGCCATTCTGTTTCCATGCTTAAGTATACAATACAACCACATTTAAGGACAAAATTTGCATTTGAGAAACTCAGCGCACCCTATGTATAAATGTAAATATTATGGTTAGTAAAAGAAACATAATATGCTTTATCAAAAAAAATAATAATAATAAATTGCAATAATAAATTTTCAATTTTATTTGCAATATAATCATTTTATGTATAAGTAATATTAAAAATGTCATAAATTTGAAATAAATAAATTTAGTCTAGTACTTCTGATATTCGAAGCAATATATTTCTATGCCAATTATTGAAATAATACAATTGATCAGTAGTTAACATATATTAACCATAAAATCTAGTATATCATAAACATTTTAAATACACTATATTATACGGTATTATTAAGACCTTTATTTTACCATATAATGGTATGAAATAAATAAATCAATAATCTTTTATTATTAATATTAATATAATTAAATTAAAGAATACTATTACACGAAATCATCATTACAAAACATTAAAATTATAAGTTTTAAAAAATCGGTAAAGGCATATAATATATAATATATAATATCTGCTTCGCCTTTTGTCGCACTCGAATTTGAGGCGACATCGATGAATATTAGGTGACGATTGAATGCGGAGGAAATAAGGTCTACACATTTCGAGAGTCAGATTCCGATCTCTATGATAGTTTTTCGGAGTGAAGAAGAATCTTATGAATTTCTTGTGATCTGCTACACGGAAAGAAAAAAAGTATTAAAAATTACTCATAAAATATCAATTGTGTGACAGAATTTGTTGTATTTTGAAATAATACATAAAACTTCAGCAATTTATACTAAAATGTTAGTAATTTTTACTAAAATGTCAGTAATTTTGACTAAAGTATGTGCAATACTTACTAATTTTTAAGTATAGTTTAAAAATAGAACACTACTGTCACACATTTAATATTTTGATAGTAATTTTGAATCCTAATTTTATAAGTTTATTTCTCACAAGAACTAATCTCTTTTCTCTTTCATAGAAGCTAATTCCGAGAGTTCAAAATCTAATTCAAAGTCTTAATATATGTTCCATTACCCAATCTTTCACACAGAGGGATTAATTCATCTATGAAATTGGTAATTTGTAGATCCATTTTCAATAACAAAACCCAAACAACGGTTATAATATGAAACTAGATTGTAAATGCAATTCGAGTAGAACGGACATCGGCGTCAGAAATTGCGACAACAAAGTCAGTAACGATGGCGCACAATATTCCAAGGGAAATTACTATGACTGGAATTAAGATAGAACTTAGACCAAAGATTGAACTTGAGATAGAGAACGTCTAAAGAAAAGTTTTATATTGTCTATACTTCTCTCAAAAGTGGTACTTCCAGCTAATGAAAGAGTTCGTTCGTTTATATGCATTTTTTAAATTTTCCAAAAGAAGTTGCTTTTCCACATTTTCAAAAGATCCCTATTTTTATAAAAAACTATTCTAGATCTACTTTTGATGTTTCATAGTTATAAATGATTCCCAAAATTCGAAGGAATTTGTTTTACAAAAATGTTACCGTATGCAAATTTGAAATTACTTTTCTTGTTTTATTAATAACTTTCTCTAATTCTTTCCAACTTATTAATATAAGAGATAGACTGAAACAACATTTTGATATTATTTTCAGTATTTTGTTGTTATGTATATACAATATTATAAATTTTTATTTTTCCCAATTTTTCATAGTTCTTAATCCACGTTAATAAATATTTTATTTTTCATTACATAACCGTTACTTTTTATAAATTTGTCATACATGTTCAATTGCGAAAATGATTAATTTCTTTTGGCCCTATAAAATATAAAAAATATGAAAAATCTTGTTGACTGAATACTTTTGTACGCCACTGTACATTCATATGTTGACAAATGTCAGTCATGACGTAAAAGAATTAAATATTTACAACGTGCAAACGGCAAGCAACAAATCCGTTATAATCCTAAAAATATCTCGATAGTAATTAAAAGAAATTTAGAAATTCTGAACGCTGACATCTTTATAACTTCAATGAATATTTTTCAGCGATTAGAAAATCAATCACAAGAATATATATTGCAAAATATATTAAGTCGAATTTTAAAGTTTAAAGTGAGAAAAAAAATAATTAACAATTTACAGTATAATATATCAAAAGTAGACGATACATGAGAACACAAAAAAATTATACTACATTATATATTAAACTTTTCTACATAAACTTGAATTATGTGCATTGTGCATTATGTGCATTGCCAATTTTACTACATTATACACTGAGAGAAATTTGATAGTAAAAATTAGCACGAATTATGTGAGTTGAGCAATACGACTGAAAAATGATAATTTTTAACATGTTTCGAGTTATTTTTTAACATTTTTTTTGCGATTTTTTAACACTTTTTGTGTTATATGTAACATTTTTAACATATTTTATCCAAAATTTTAACACAAAACATGTTAAAAATTATCATTTTAATGCTCAATTAATTTCTCTCAGTGTATATTAATTTTTCTTGTATTTTCACGTATTGTCCCTTTTGATATATTATATAGTAAATTGTTAAACATTTTTTTTCTCAGTGTAATAGATAAAAAGTAAATTCAATCAATATATTACTATTTTCGACTATTATATATTCGATAAAATTCACTATATTTGGACACTTGTCCTAAAAATATTATATAAATATTAAGTTTTGTTATATATTTTTTCTCAGTGTACAGTACAGATAATAATAAAAGTGTACTTATGAATAGACAAGTGTTTATTTATATTTAGGAAATTATATGTGCACACACATATATAATATATATGATGAACATACTATATTAGTGAAATATATTTTCTATAATATTTCTTATTTTAACAGACAATAAAAGTTATTATCAGAAACACTGCTTTCTATATCAATTAGAATTTTTTTAATAGTCTCATGACAATGTTCCAAGTCCAAACAAAGTGAAGTGCATTTTTACAACGAAAAAAAAAACATGCGAAGGTATCACATCATTGACCGTAAAACTAAAGTGGTGGTAAATTTGACTAGACAGATATAAAGTGCGTGATGTAGAAGCCATTTAATATTAGAACTTTTATTATTAAAACAATTAGTGACACTGGGAAAGCTTATATATATACTTATTTACTGATATCCGATTATCGGTCAATATTGAAATATTATATATATCGCATAAAGTCTGTATCAAAATGTTGTTCTTCCGTTACTATTCCATATTTCTTAATAGATAGATTTTTTAATTTGCACTTGTCATCAGAAAAAATAAAATAAGTAGCAAAATTATAATCGATGGGTTTTATGATTTCTATAACAATACGCTGCTATAATTTCATAGATTGTATAGAGTTCTAAACAAAAATAATAAACATTTTATATTACAATAATTTGTATACTTGACTATGTATATTTATTATTATTATAAAATTGGACATTTTTTATTGAAATATGAAGCTTTATACGTATACCGTATTTATACTTAATATCGTATATTTATGCCTGTAATTAAAATGTTACTTATTCTATGATACTTATTTTTCTAACGGAGCAGTATAGATATAAGCTTTGCTTCATTCATTTAAAATTAAATAATGTGATTCCGTTCAATATTATCACACTGATGAATAAAAATGGATCCGTCTGACAAATTTCAATCAATCTTAATACCAACATAAGATTCCAGAAAATGTTTACAGAAAATGTTTTGTAATTATGGAAAAATTTACTGAATGTTTGTATATTGTTAAAATTTTAATTTGAGCAAATGTTATTAACATAACTATATGAACTCTCTCTGCACACCAAGCAAACATTACATTACTATAAATACGAAATGTATATCAATAAAATATTGTATTAAAGGTCTAATACTTTAATGTTTAAATATATATCTTAAAAGGCTTTCTTCAATTATAACTTGCCTTCCCAAGAATCCATATATTATAGATATGTATAATGACATTTTTGTTTCTTCCAACAATTTTAACTATAAATGAACAGTTTAAGAAAGTAAGCATTCTAATTTAACAAGAGAGAGAACATTTTCAGAAAAATTTCGTAAATTGTTACTGTGGTAGTTTAGTTAAATTACTCGCCATTTCGTGAGTTCACCAGTATACAAAAAAAATGATGTACTACCGAATTATTTTTAATATCTGGCAATAAAATTTTATTATTCTTTACTTTTTCGTAATTTTTTATCTACATTTCATGAAGTTTCACATATTATTAAATATAAACATTTTAATTATGATTTATTTATTGAAGTAAATAAAGTAAACATTCTTTTTCATCACATTTTGTGTAATTTAATCTTTAAAATTACTTAATGAAATTAAGAATACTTGCTTAATATGTCGATCAGTACGCACATATATATTTATCATTCAGAGTTTTGTTTCTTTAAAACGAATATTTGATCGTCTTCATCATTCGTTGAATACATTTGTGAATGTAAATTATTATTAAAATAATTATTAAAATGTTTATATATTATAATATCTGAAAACGTATTTTCATAATTATAAAACATCTTCTAGAACGGCCACCCATTCGGGTAATCACTGTCGCCAATGTTGCTTAACTCCTTAATGGTAGTTTCCGCCTTTGCCACTCTACCATAAGCGCGAATTAATTACAAGAACATTTTATTGATATTGACGAGCTACACAGTGAACGGTCGGCTGCCAACGTTGGGCCAGAGGTAATTGGCGTTTCATTCCAACGGTTTGCCAAGATTGGCATCCAAGGTTGTGCCAAGTTTGGGCCGGTTGTTTTCAACTGGCAAACCACAGATTTTTCTACATGGGAAATTATATCAATTTTAAATATATCGAAATAAAAATATTTTCTATATAGGTATATGTTACAAAATTTTTACTTTAAAAAATATCAATTGACAATGAGATATTTAATATAAAGTTAATATTTTTATATACGCAACAAGTTTGATCGAAACAAACACAACAGTGAAGAAATAAAATTTAGAAAAGGCTTAACTTGACCTTTTCGTAATATTTAAACCGACGTTCTCTTTTATAGGTTTAAATTAAAAAAAAATTTCTATCAGCGTTATGAAATTTCAACGATAAAAACAAATAAACTGTAACTGTAGCCTTTGCAGTCGATTTCGTAAGTCTTTGATAAAGCTCGGCAATGTTTCGAATCAAATGAAAATTTGTAGCCGTAGTACGTTTGTCCAGTTTTGGGTGAAAGCTGCCGCAAATCCTTCTGCAAGTTACAAATTATCGAGCCGGCTGGTGCACCATGTCGACCATGCCTTTATATAACTGTCACCCTAAATCCCATCTCACGCGTGGAAAACGTGCCAACGTCAAACATCTGCGCATAAACTTCGTCAAAGTCAAGTAATCGTGATGTGTTCCATGCGACTTCTTCCTCTTAATCTATAATATCAAGAAAGTTTACTTCAATTTTACAGAGCATTTTAAAAGTAGGAATAATTTTTAAATTATAGTTTTGAAACTTTACGATATATCTATTATATCTATCGATATCCACTGTTAGTCCATGTCGTCTAGCTTGTGTTTATTTATAAAATGTTCATTTACTCAGATGTTACGTTATAATCTAACAAAGCAATTCAATAATTTTATCAATTAAATAGATAGATTCTTTACGTAATTACTAAAATTGTTGCCAGTATCTATATAGTATAAAATAACATACTTTAATCGGTTAATCTGCTTTAATCATTTAACATGGTAACAATTGATTTGTTCAAAAATTCTAAAAATAATAACAAATTTTTATATTTGTTATTAATGTTTAAAGGAAAATTTAAAAAAAAAATATTATTACTTTATAATTCGCCAACTTTTATTGTAAAAAATCATTTATTATATATATTCAATTTATCCGTAGAAAACATTGGAATACATTTTTCGATCTCTGAATTTTTATTTCATATATACTTGAGTACAGTGCATTCATGCCTATTGATATATTATATGAAATTTAACAAATTTAATTGGCTTTATCATACGATTTTAAATCACCCTGTAATAAAAAAAGAAAGTCTTTATAAATAGAGTTAGTTGAAATACTGTTATTCTGATCATATATATAAATAATATATACTTTTCTCGCATATAAACATGAATTATATTTATAGACTTTGATTGTTATAAATTATACCTAAGCAATTATATATAAAATAATCATTAATGCTATATTAAAATTTAAAACTTATATAAAAATGTAATTTATTTGTATGATATATATATTAAACAAATATTTTCTATCGAACAATTTTATTATATCTATATAATATATATATTCTCTCAAATTAAAGTAATATATATATTCTTGGAAAAAAATGATATAATTTTTTAAATTTGACTTTAAATTTGAAAATAAAACTTTTAAAATTATTCACTTTTTATATGTGTAGGTGAAACTTGTATAGATGTTCTATTAATAGTTTAAATATTATAATTAATTTTAAAGTTTCAATCCAAAATAATATATGATGTCCATCATATATAAACATTAATAATAGGATGAATTTAATTTCACTTAATATAACTTCATACAAATATTGTTATTTCAATTAATAATTATACAACTTGATTATATTGTTTATTTTCAAATTTGTTCAAATTTTTTACAATTTAGTTTGCAATTACAATTACTTAATTATAATATTATTTTTTTGGTTTCTAGTGTACTATAATCAGTATTCTAATTTTACACGTAATAGTAATTATAAATTCTATTTCGAATTAAGTTATACAGTAATTAGGTGTATTATAATCTGAGTTATGAACATGTAGAAAACGTTTCGAATAAAGCTCCTTTACACTTTAATGACATTAATTGTACTTAAAAATCATTTACCTTCTTTAAAAATTACAATATAATAAAAAAACATTATTTTGATGTAGCCGAAGTATAAAATTATTAATTGAAAAATAATGAAACACCTTCGTATAAATTCAAAGGATAATTAAGAAATTTTAAATAACTTTATGGATATATAAC
>JABFQC010004450.1:0-12668 GCA_022817085.1 Psilanteris sp. ZL-2020
TACCTGCATAAGAGTTTTACACACTGTATGTAATACGAATATTACATTTTTTGTGTAACTTTTACACTTAGTGTGTGAAATTACACTCTATGACTGCAATTTTACAGAACTGGGTTTACAGTGTACATCATATTTAAATATCGGTGTCTTAAATTAGGATATATGTATTAGAATATGTAAATATGGATACTTCTACAGTGTTGGTATATATATCTAACAATGAAGTTTTCGTTCTTATGTATAGAATATATCAAATTATATATTTTCCATAATTTCTTTTTTTATCTCATTGTTTTTTAAGTTCATTAGAATAATTATTACAACTAATAAAACTAATTTACTATTTTACTAACTTCCTCTGTTTTACATAAATAAAATAACAATTATTCTAATATTGTTTACATTATTGTTAAGTAATTAATATTTAAATAATTTTTCTTTTAAATAATTTTATAAAATATCAATATAAGTTTTTCATGGACATTTATCAATTAATAAATAACAAAATAAATATACATTTAAAACATGAATTTCTGGTTATTTTATACGAAATTCGTCACCATTAACTTTATCATTATAATTTAACTACATCTATTATTATTTTTTAAATTTTTTTATATGTCAGTTTAAATATATTTAAGTAATTTTGAAACAAATCAACTGAAATGCTTAATATAATTACTCGCTCGGTAAGGAAAAACAATTGAATAAGATCTTTATAGATTTATTTAAATATATATATTTATATATACCTCTCATATATTTAGATTATTTTTACAAACTTGATATAATTCACTTGAGTAAATTACACATCAAATACATTCGCAATTCATATATATTCAAATCAGCGATACATTATCGCAAATATAAAATTGCAAACTGCCGAAAAACCCACTACTCTGTGAAACTTGGCGACATAAAACAATGGCCCGATAAGCACCATCATATATATGAATTGGTATTTAATAGGACTGTCCTGTTAAGCACAAGTCAACTTATAATACTTATTCGGACCGATTAATGTATACGATTCTGGAGCACCCTGATCTAGTTGACCCCAGTTTATCCCCGTATGTTAGTTTTGTTAGAATTTTAAAAAGGAGGGGTAAAAATTACTCGCATCCCTTACTCAGGTTATGGGGTGTAGATTGCCACGGTTATCTCAACAAAAAATTTACGCATAATTTTGCATGCGCAGTCCAGTAGTTATGGCGCACCAAAAGTATGGCGGGTCCTAATATTATACCAGATCAACCAATGCAACGAATTTTAAATTATGTTTTGTTTTAAATTTTTCTTTTATAACATATATTAATATTATATTATTATTATTATTATTATTATAAAAAATTTCGCCTCAGGGAAATACCCTGTATGGCAGAAAAGTAGCACCATTATATATATATATATCATAATATTATATTTACTTTTATATTGTAATTATTATTTGAAAATATGTAAATTGTTTCATTGTATTATCTATAACGTACGTTGAGAGAAGAAAATATAAATTTTTAATGAACCATTCACCAATGCGGTATTATTCTTACAATTCATCAAGAATCAGTAGTTTGTTCATTAAAAAATATCAATCTTTCATTATATCATCAGTAATTTAATACTCAGTTTACTGAAATATAACAGCTTTGTTTGTCTTAACCAATCTATATCTAGATTTACTATTGCTTTATCTTTAATAGCATAATAAAAATAAAAACATGTCGGATGCTATGTCTCAAAATAAATTGGTAATTAGGCTACAGATAAATTTATTCGTACACATTTCTCGAGTTATATATACGTAAAAGTGAAAAATGGAAGGTAGATATTCACTTATTTAACAAATAACAGACAATCATATTAAATTGATAGCTCTCTTACCTACAGGGGTAAGGGGAAAATAGAAAATTTAATTTTCAAATGAGAACCCATTTCTTTATTGTTGAGATTAAATTCAATATGAGAAAAGTTTGAATCAAATACTTGTTTTTCATTGTTAATCGATAACACAATTTTAATAATAATATATAAAGAATAATAATTTAAGGAAGATTACATAAAATGTATACAAGAATATATCTTTATTTCAAAAAACTACTTTTGGTATAATCCAGGCAACCATCATCAACTTTTTGCAAAATATCTGGTGTTATCATGTTTAAAGAACATCAAAATAACATGATGTAGTATCATATAAAGTGGGTTGACTAGTTAAGTGTAATATGCGATTGCATTTAGGGTTACTCAGATTGCGTTAGGCATCAAATTAATTTGTAGATGTTTACACGTCACAGATGTATTTAGGTCAATTACATTTTACCTATAGAAATATTGTAAACTCTTCTTTTATCCTGATATTTATATATTTTGTTGTGAAACATTTTATGGAATAATGCTTTTCAATATTTGCAAATTATATTCTTAGATTATATTTAAAATATTATTTTGTATATAATAAGAAACTTAATAGAAATAGCTAATATTTATAAAAAAGAAATTATTATTTTTAATGTAATTATTTATTTCCATAGCTTTATAAATAATTTTTAATTTGTTTTTTAAATTGTTTGTATGAACGACGTACTTAACTTCCAATAACAACGAATTTTTTATTCGTTTTAAATATAAAAAAATATAAATATTAAAGAATAAAATTGTTTGGATGATACGAATAAGGGATGTAGATAAATCTATAGTGTAATAAGAATAGTTATAACTTCATAAGTATCTCAATAATAATCGTTATTTAAAAAATATAATTCCTTCTCGTTTTAAATTTATTTAAGAAAAGGATTTAATATAATTGTATTATTTCAATTTTCAAGTTATTTAAGTTTATTTCAAATTGAATAATTTCATTTAGTAAACACAGTATTAAAAATCTCATTTAATTGATCTTAAAGAATAATTTATATTTGTCCCAGCAATAAAATTACATCAATTTTCACTTCTACTTAGCTTTTACTTTTTGCGTTATAACTCTTATTCCTCACTTCAAGAATTGCATATTTACTTCAACATAAAGACATCTTTCTTCATCTTCAATATTAAACAAAATACAATGTTAAATTAAAATCTCGGAAAGTAATAGGTTGGTATAATGAAAAATTAATAATTTATATTGTTCCTGTTTATAAGCGCCATGCACACATATACTTATAAACGACTATAAAATAAATAATATATACATCCGCCTGGAGAAGACATGTTAATGGAGAAAATTCAAGAGCATAAAACCTAACTGGATCGTTGAATGACTAAATATTATATCACACGAACGACTTTTATATAATATAGAGAATGACTTGGTTAATGTCAATTTGCTTCTTATTATTAATCATTATCTGATCATATTGTAACAAAATTGTTCTATTTTATTTATTTTTGTCTTAATTTTCATTACGTATCATGTGAAAAATTCTGCTTATTTTTCACCTCTTTTCGTCACTTTCCAGCACAGCAACTAACTTTTCGCTTAACTCATAAAAAAGTTCAACCAAACGAACAATTCGAGACCGTTATTTTAAAGTTCATCAATGACGAACTGTGTCATGAACTTTCTCTAAACCAGAAATGAGGATACGATATGATTTATTGATATTCACAAAACAGAAAACTTGATAGAATAAATACGTTTCTCTTGTAAACAAATTACACATCTTTCATAGTTGCAATAGTATTTTTAAATCAATAAATTATAAAATCAAGTGGTGTAGATAAATTTTGCAACACGCATTATATCTACAAATTAACGATGATGAATAATAAATTTTCACGTTTGTGTCAAATTGTTCGTATGAATAATTCATTGAGAATTTAATTGCACGTAGTATAGGTGTGTATTATTTTGCAGAGTATTCCAATCATGAAATATACATTTAATCAAACAATTCTATACGATTTAATATTAAAACTTAATATTAAAAAATAATTATTTTATAATTAATTGATATGACTGGTTATAACGTTGTTTTTATCCATACAAATAAATTTATCCATAGATTAATATTTCAATTTATTAGTTAGATCAAGTATCTTTTTGATAATCTTATGTATGACTTTTTGTATTATCGATTGTACGCAGTTTTACACTGTAAAACCGCAATACGTGTTCTGGAAATGATATCCAAACGTTCCTACTTATTAAAACATTCTTTCATACTAATATTTGTATATATCGAAATAGAATGTTTTAAATGTTTTTGAAAATAACACTTATAAGTGTTCCGAACAGCGTCAAAAATATTTCCTACGAAACACTTCTTTCTACAGTGTATACATTTTTTTCACATACCCTTTTTTTATTAATTATTTATTTATGTCTGATTTATCATAATATATATTATATACATATCAGATAAAATACGCATATATCTTTTTGAAAAATGTAAAAATAAACCCTGTAAAATTAGTCTATTTTAGATGTAGTAATAATACTTTATATACATGCATGATTAAGATGGTAATATACATATTATAGAATAGCATCAATATTAATTAAACAATGTTACAAAATACCATCAATTTCTCTGATTTAGGATATGTTTATTAGTTCTGAACTAATGCACCTGAAATAAGAGTATTAATTATAATCGATCACTCTATTATATTTGAGCAATATAACTTCATAGTTATATCATTAGATTTAATTATAAAACTATATTAGGGAGAAGTTAAAATTTGCAATACTTTTGTTATAAACTGAATAAATCATTTGATTACGTTCAAATTGTTGCAATATATTGAAATTTTTAGTATGGGAATATATATTGAAATAGAAGCAATGTCTTGAATCATGCTTTGTTGTTATTATTGCGTTATAGGAAAAATGTTATTCTGGAAATAATTTACATCGAATACTTTATACGATTTGCCAGACGGTAAAAGTAAGAAATAAAAAATGTAAATACGAAAAGTTGGAGAAACGACAGTCACTTCTGATACAAACTAATAGTTATGTTGCAAAAAGAAACAATTTTATTATATGTTTAAACGAAGCGTCAATGAACTCATATCGTTTTATGACGTTGTTATTGATTTAAACTCCATAAATGTGTGTTTTTAGAGCTGAAATAAAAGCATAAAATTTAATCAAAAGAGCAATAGTAATTCAAAAATGGAAATATTTCAAAATCCTTGTATAGCCCTGTATAGTATTAATGAAGTATAATTGATATGAATCAATTGGCGTTGATGTAGAGGAAAAACAAAAGTATAAATTACAAATTGTATTTGTAAAAATAACGTCTGATGATAAATTTCGATATTATATTCTTATTTTTTTAGCTGCATTAATTAATAATGACTATATTACTTCTGAAATCTTATTTCTTAGACAGAAAAAAAATGCTATTTTAAAGTAATAAAATATAAGTTTCAAAAATTTTAAAATCTGACTGGAAATAAAAACCAGTGGTATTACAATTTACAACGAAAAACTCAAATTAATAACTTTTTGATAATGTGAGTAACGCGGATTGAACCGAAGAATAACTTCTAGGGGGAAAATCAACAGTAGAAAACTACAACTTTCTGCTGAAATTTTTCTTATTCAGTTGTGTCATGCAGAGAGTTGAACTCAGTCCCTTGGTTCCTTAGTCGCCCAACCTCCCAATTGCTCAGTTTTTAAGTTTTCTTCTGCTTTTCCTTTCTGCAGTATTCTATTTGTGCTGAATTCTGTGCAATCATATATCTATTATTATGGCTACCGCCTTACTGTTCAAAGTCTTGATTGCTATCCTGTTGTGTTGTGCTCCATTATTTGTGTGATTATTGTTGATATACATCATATTTTTCATTTTCCTTTTTTGTTGTCTTGTATGATGGATTCTTAAAGTTAGTAATTTTATTGCTGAGTTAATCTCTTGCTGCGAAACAGATTATAATTTTAGATTTAAACAATTGTAAGTTAATTCCAGTAAACCATACTGAGAAAAAAATGTCTGGTTAATATTCTAGTTAATATTCTAGTTAAACTAACTCGTTATATTGAAATAATTACTAGATTTTTGTAACCATTACTAGAATTCGGGAATTTATTACAATAAAACAGGCTTGGTTTGACTGGACTAATATTGTTTATCACATTTTTATAACGGCATCGTATATTTTGGTAATATATAGAATTTTTTCTCTGTGTATATATAATAAAATAGTGTTTAATTGGATTACCTTAAATTACTCATATTCCAAAACATTAAAATTATAGAATATTAATTTTTTTAAATCAATGTCATTAACCAATTATAACCAGAAAATTATAATAGATGATTATATAACTCTAGAAATAATTTATTTTCAGTTTTGAATTACTTTTCAAATACAAAAATCATTACTAATATAGTTTTACACAAAATATATTGGTGTAAATATACTATATATTATATAAATATAGTTCCCTGCAGTTCTTAATAATTTATAAAAATTAAGAAATTACACACGGTGAAAAATATAAGTGAATAATGCTATATACTTTTGATATTATATCGAGATACAATGAATAATTAATAATGTTTGGAATCAATGTTTACTTTTCTTTCTAACGCTACTTTTACTATTTTGCAAAATACTTTTCATCAACTTTTCATTGTTTCGATTTATTATTAATCAACGAGCATATTCATTTATGTTTACCGCCGCTGTTTGTGTACTACTAACATTAAATGACACGAACAGAAATTTTACTTAAGTTATAAAATAGAATGCTGTAGGAATATATACTAAATAAAAGTAAATATTTTTAAATAGAAAAATAGTAATAACTT
The DNA here is from genome assembly GCA_022817085.1 of Psilanteris sp. ZL-2020. NCBI lineage: Eukaryota > Metazoa > Arthropoda > Insecta > Hymenoptera > Scelionidae > Psilanteris > Psilanteris sp. ZL-2020. The sequence goes on from JABFQC010004450.1 coordinate 6,765, forward strand.
CATTAATATATTATTATATATATATTTATACTATTAATTAATATATAATAATTGTATATATATTGAAACATACCGAATGATATAATTTTGGAGTAGAACTTACAACTTTTCAATTAAAAATTACGAAATATAAAAACAATACAGTTTACAATCGAATTACTAAAAAATCTTTTCCATTATTATATGTTACATTAATTTTATTCTCTGCTATTATTTAATACGCATGTAATAAAAAATACCATTAAAAAATAATCCAAGATATTAGTATATTTTTACAGTGAATTCAATTTGAATTCAAATCTGAATGTTGTTTTTATGACTATTTTTTCTTGACATCTATTAGTTATTAGTCAATTAATCATCTAAACAATTAATTGTAATTCATCTAAAAAGGAAGTGTTTATTAAAACACGTTAACAATTGAAGAAGCAAAAAGAATTTTTTTATGAAAAAATTTTTCTAATAAAATAAAATATAAAATCTGATCCTGCAATAAATAATAGGAATTTCCATTTGAAATATTAACGTTATCTACTTTAAATCCCCCTCCTCTAGAATTGGATTGATTTTACCAGAGGTCAATTGTCCACTCAATACTGTATTAAACTTTCATATAATAGTTTTTTGTGCAATGTATATTTTCAAGATATTTCATTTATCAGCTTAACCGGGATAACTATTGTATAAAGCAAAAGAATTTTTTTTAATATATAACGTACATTTTTTTGAATTAGTTAATATATATTTGTCTTTATTAGATACCGTGCGTATTAAGTTTCTGCAAAATTTTTCACAATTTCACGCTTATATATTTATTATAATCAAATTAACATTCTAGAATATAGAATTGAATTTCTAATAAAATGCTTCATTGTTTTACTATATTAATTAATTAATCAATTATATGTAAAATACAGACTTACAAATTAAATAACAACACATAATTTAATTCTTAACATATTTGAACATAAATTCTGAAGAAGAATTAAATTCTTGACCAAAAAAAAAAGGATAATAAATGAAAAAAGGACAAGAATAAATTTGTATGAGTGGACGTTCGCTGATGTTAGACTATCAACATCATAGCAGTCCCGATTATATAAGAGGATAGCTACTCTTAACTTCTTAATATAGTCTCCTAGAACTGCTTCACTCCTAACAGACGGAAAGCAACTTATTTTGAACGAAGAATAGTACCAGCGTGGAAAAATTGGTCTGGAATTAGTATGGACAAAATGTGGTTTCAATATGGCATAAGTCTGGACTAGACATTATTAATACTAAAACAGTATAGGAAAAGTCTGGAAATCAGTTTGGATATAGTTTGGACTATGATCGATCATCGGTTATAACTCGATTGAAATTAGAAAAAAAAGAATTTCGATTTTTCAAACTTTCACAAAAACCGAACGCCCATACTTCAGCGTTGGAGTCCAAGACTATAGCCGCATGGCAATACGACTACATGACAATCGTATGTTATTTCCAAATAACGAGGTACCATTATAACATGAAATTTAATGCATTACATGTTATAATATTATAAAATATATTTTAAAAAAAAGTTTTATAATATTTTTTATAATTATTTTTAATATAATTAATAATAACATGCACAGCATTATTTCTCTAATAAACCATTAATGTTAATGATATATATAATTTCAATAACCAATGTCGGAGCAGTTGAATTGACTGCTCGGTCAAACGATATACTCAATGTATATATGAACAGACAACGTCGTGAAAACGTAAGAACAACGTTGATTGTCGAAGTAATTATACTCTGAGAGAAAAAATTGTTAAATTTACAATCTAGACATATAAATTCGATTGTTAAACTACAGCCAGTCAATTTGAATAAACAGATATTTAACTCAACAATCAAGATTGTAAGAAATAGGTTATGTTAGGTAGATATGTTATGTTTAATATGTCATTTATTATGACATTCGTTTTACAATCTCTTCCTATCAATATTGTCAAATTAAATATTTATATAGATGTCGCTGTTACAATCTGTAATTATTTGATTTAACAATCAATAATACTTAACAAAACTGTTTCGATATTTAATTCAACAATCTATTTTTCTCTGTGAACAACGTCGACACATCATTTATATTACACCCTTTTTAACATCGATACTTTGTTGTGTATTGGCGGCGTAAAATCAACATAGTTTCAACGTTGATTCAACGGATAACGTTGGAAATTTCTACATAGATATATTTAGAATAATAATAATAATAAATTACTTCATATTACGTAACTACATTTCTACGTGAAATTATTAACTACAAATACTCTTGCTTGATCAAATTGCATGAGCTTCGGTTGATTAATATGCAAATATTTCAGGTCTGCGCAGATAAAGATAATCGGACAAAAACAAAGACCAAAGTATGTCCTAGATATGCAAAGTTACTTTGGATTCCGAACTTATCGATCGTTATCGGTTGTTGCGCGGTATTTACCTCAAACGAATTGAGACGTAAATCCCTTAGTAGAAAATTATCAGACGAATTAGTAAGAGAAAATCGGATAGCGTCGTTTCCTATTTTCTATTTGTCTTCAATAATCGTATTACTAATTGGTTTTCTATATATTTCTTCTTTTACACAATCTACAATATATAAATCATATTAGTATATGCTCTTGCAACTCCTATTAATAAAAACAATTATTAATAATAAAAATAAATAGAATGATATTCATTAGTAATTACAATAAATTTAATATGGATCGCTAAAATTCTAAATAAACATTTTTTTGAGTATATTCAGATTATTGAACTAAATACAATTTATTTGCACGTGAACATATTTAATATGATTTTCATGTGAAAATAATATACCCTATCATAATAATAATAATAATAATAATAAAATCAATTTTAGTTAGTCTATATAACTAAAGATTATATTTAATACGAAATAAAAGTAAGAATAATCAATTTTCATTATTTAAATAATAATTTCTAAAAAGTATTCGAAAAATGTAAACTTTATATATTTAACGAAAATAAATCACTGTTGATTGTTACACATTAATAATGGTACTAGGTTTACAGTATTGTATATGTTGTTCAATAATGAATCTATTTCTTATAAGAAAAAATATGATTTTTTAATAACTATTAAAATAATATTTCAATGAAATTTATTTTACATATATTACATATATTAATTTATATAAAAATATAATTTTTCATAAATTACAATAGTGATTATACTATTTTAACATATTTGCATTACAAATATATATATATATATATATAGGTTTTAGACCTTCAGAGACTTACCTGTACGAAGGTAATTTATTGGCGAAGTGCTATAAGCCCTAAGACGACTACATTAGAATTTATCCTAACCAAATTAGAATTAGTTTCTACATAAATCCGATATTGAAAATGCGTTGGGCATTATTGGTCCGAAGTATACATTTTTCAAAGGTTTTTAATGTTATATAATACAAATAATTACTCATGTACATTAATTATTATATTAATAATAACATGCATTGAAAGATAATCTATTTAAAGTAAAAAATTGGGTTACTACTAAATACTCGACACATACAGAAATTTAACTATATACTATATCTAAACTCCTTTCGATGGTAGAAATTTAATACAATGTTATACATACCGGTGACGTAGTCGCAGTCTGAATGACACTTTATAACTCGATTATAAATTTACCTGGTCAGAGTTCAAATTACATCAAGTTAGGATCTCGTGTGGTTTATGTGATAAATGTTAAGCTAACCGTTATATTTCTAATTTATAGATTATACTATAGATAACAAAGCGTATATAATAAAAAACACGTATTTGATGGAATGACAATAAGATACATATCTTTATTATTATTTAATATTTAATAACTTTAGCTGAATGTAAACATATTTCTTCAATAAAATCGCTTTTATTATTAATTTACAATTGACATAACAAAATAAATTTATTACAAAATAGATGTTCTTCGATTTCAATACTTCAAACATTTAACTGAATCTGTATCATAAAAAAGAGGTGTTCTGTAATGAATGTTTTTCAAGCTGCTTGGAACACTTATAATGTATTATTTTCTCAAAATATTTGGAACGTTATATTTTGATGTATACAAACATTAGTATAAAAGAACAATTTAATAAATAGGATAATATTTGAAGAACTCTTCTAGAACACTCGTTTTTAATGTGTAAAACTACTACTATATAGCAATATAAGTACATACAAGTGTTAATTAAAAAATATTATATAAATATAATTATAATCCATTCAATACGGAAAACATTTATTATTCACTTTAGAGAAAGATTTATTAAAAGATATTTGATTGTGTCGTCCACATATATTTCAGTGGACCATTTTGGAGCATTTTTCCAAAATTCAAGGATTTTATAGAAATCGAACTATATACATGTGTAAATACCAATATGCATGTAAAAAATACCTATAAAGAATATTCTTTATTTTATCATACATGTCACACATCAAATTCTTTTTGCAATAATCACATATTTATCAATTACTTGTATATATAGTTGCATTAAGGTATATTTAAAATCAAACTAATTTAAATATATTTAATCACTATCAAATTTTTATTATATACCACTTTACTTATGAACTCTTTTCAAAGAAGGAAGCTATTTACAACGAATATTGTTAAAATCGTTTATTATAAACTAATAATATTGTTGCCTAAGAATAATATCACTATTTGTTTAGATTAAAAATTTATCAAACCAATATATAAGAATGAAATATCGTGGCCATACATGTATATATATATATATATATATATATATATATATATATATATATATATACACCAATGCCGATGATTTATCTTGATATCGTATATCAATGTACCTTGCTTCGTTTTTAAACTTCAATTTTTCTGCACTGTATTTGTAACTATAATAACCGATCAATGAACGATGACTTCTACGGGTAAAGTTTGCGTCTTATTCTTACCTATCCCTTATTCTTACATTTCATTCTTCTTAACTGCCGCGTTTTCCGTTTTCACAACGAAAGCCCTTGACAGGCGAAAAGCTCCTTGTTTTTAGCAGCGGTATTTTCTAGTATGTACTTAGTAAATACACGGCTTGGAATAAAGGCGCGATCGTTAATTGAAACGTCGCTTTGCTTTTGTTTTGGTCGTTGTACAATGTCATTAAAGCGACTCAGATTTCAAACTTCAACATGGCGCAAAAATTTATTGAGATAGGCGAGTCAGTAATCCATTGTTTCAAGCATATCGGTTCGTAACATTATTATAAAAAGCGTGACAACAGTTATTGCATTTCATTTCAAGTTATTACAAAGTTATTGTTTATTTCTTCTAATTATAATTCATATTTCATTTTAACAAATAGTATAAATTAATTTTGTAATCTTATAAATTAGAACATATTTCTAACTGAATATTTTATTTTTTTTTGTTAAAATTTGCAATATATTTTATAATAAAATATATTAAGAATACAAGTTATGAAAATTATAAGTGGATGATAAAAATTTGCATTTCATTCATAGTTAAATAGTTTGTTATATTAAAATAATATAATTTATAATAAAAAATAACTATAATGCCTAAATAACGTATAATTAATAAAACTTTTACACAATTAAAAAATTACCATTACAATAATACACATAAAAATTATTTTATTACATATTACTACGGATGTACGCAAGCTTACAAATATTTAAACATATTGCATTTCACAAACTTCACTTTTTTAGTATTTATATTATTGTTTTATGTATCTACATTAAAGAATTATATTACCTTAAATACTACAAAAACATCGATTTACCCTAGCAAGTATATAGGGCGCACAGAAGATTTAATCTACAAAGCTATTTAAAGACAATAACTGCTATAC
>JABFQC010004451.1:0-12667 GCA_022817085.1 Psilanteris sp. ZL-2020
CTACTGAGCAAACATATTATCCATCAACTGTTGTTGGTCAATTACAGTTTGTATTTGCAATGATGCAATTTGGAAATAAAAAGCGATTCGATCCCTATAATTTAGCTATTGCTTTATCGCTTGATACTTCTACTCAACAAGATGCTCAGGAATTTTCTAAACTACTTTTATGTCACATTGAAGAAAAATTACAAACAAATAGTGAACTTTTAAAGTCATTGCAGAAACTTACACAGGGAAAATACAGCTATATTAATTGGTAAATGATTTTAATATTTAAATTTTGTTTTAATATTTAATATTTATTATTTTATTTATTATATAGCTGTATGACATGTGGAACAGAACATCCTACATCAACGACTTTTTATGAGTTGGATTTACAACTTGCTTCAACATTAAAAGAAGCATTACAAAAATATCTGTCTGAAGAAAAATTAACTGGAGCGAATCAATACTTTTGCACAAATTGTAATGATAAGAAAGATGCTAGGAGATTCATTAGACTGGACTCGTTACCTGATACTTTAAATATTCAATTACTTCGTTTTGTTTTTAATCGGTAATTATAAATATGATTACATAATTTCATATTAAAATTTTAATATGAATTAAAATAATTAAATTAATTTCAGGTCTAGCAATCAAAAAAAGAAACTAAATTCATTCATACAATTCCCTGAAGTTCTTGACATGTCTGAATATTTAAAATGTCCTCCCCAGACACATGTATACAATTTAGTAGCGGTATTAAGTCATAAAGGTCCGCATGCCAACTCCGGTCATTATAGTGCAAACATTTGTAATTCAGTGGGTGAATGGTATCAATTCAGTGATGATAAAGTTGAGAAAATTAATCATAAGAGAATGGAAGATGAAACTGCTGGTAAAAATAATTAATTTTTTATTTATTGTATTTAACTAATTTGTTCCTAGATTATTAATTCTTGATATTAATAAAATTATAATATATATACATGCATATATTTTTAGATGATTCAAAATCAACAAAACGTGGTAAAGTTCCAAAAGGATTTATTTCATCTAATACTGCTTATATGTTAGTGTACAAAAAAGTAGGAAATGAAAATTTATCTATAAATGCTTCCAAAACTGATAATTCTAAAGAAGTGATTGATTTATTGCGGAAGGGAAAACGAAAAGTACCTAATGATGGAAAAATTCAAACACAAGGCCCTACATCTTGTAGTCCTAAAAAATTCAAACAGGATTCTAATAAAACAGAGAAAATTGAAGGTAATCAAATTAAACATTATTTAGGCTATGTTCAGTAATTAACTAAAATTATTGTCAGTAATTTGTTAACAAATGACAAACATATATACTGATTTGAGAAGAAGAAAGTTGCACGATAACTATCAGTACTTTCAATAAATTGTCTAACACCCTTAACATCATACATTGAATTATATAATTTATTTAATTTCATATTACAAAAGAAAATAAATTTCGAAAAAGACTATATACACATCTTTATTTTCGTATATATAATACATAATTAATAATTATTAATTATAATTATATAATTATTTATATAATTGATTTTTATAATTAGTTTACTTTATACTACATAATTAGTATATAGTATTGACTTCAAATAATAAAAAATATTGTCTAGTTCCTTGAGAAATTGATTTTAGTGTATAATTAGTGTATAACAACAGGAAGAATCTCGAAAATCTTATACAATTGAGTAAATCAGATATGAAACTATATAAAAATTTATATTTCATATTATAAGCACGTTTTGAATTATATATGTTTGCAAAATTATTAATTTGTTCAAACTAAATGTTACTTCCTCCAAAATAGCTTTTTAATATATTTAATTTTTATGAACAAATGTTGTTTATTTATTATTTTATATTAATATTATCTAGAAACAAAGCTTTCATTAAAACATGATATTAAATATAAATAATTGGATTCGATTTTCAATACAAAAATTAACTATAATTCATCTGATTAAAAGGAAAAAGGAAAAAAATACAAAATACCATATTAATTTATACAAAATTCATATACTTGATATTTAAGATTATTTAATTAAACAAGACACATTAATTTTGAATTTAATTACATATTTAAGCAATAATTACGAAACAAGAAACTTTAATGAACAAGTCTATTACAGAAGTACATAATTATAGTAAAAAATGTCCATTGCTTTTTTTTATAGAAGACGAAGACATGCCAGATATCATTATTGAATATAAGGTATTGAATGGTGATGCCCATAGAACTATGAGCTGTGGCAAGCGAGATGCTATAGAAGAGGTATTATTAATAAATGGATATATTTAAAGTCTATTATAATTTTTAGATAATAATAATAATTATAATAATAAATGTTTATAGATGGAATTTGAAAGATGGGAAGTATGTAAAGGGTTACGAGAAATTATTAAACAAGAAAATATCAATTATGAGCTCAGTTTGCTTGATGTTCAATCTAAAAAGGTATATATTTCTTTGCATAAAATTAATGTTTAAACTCAATATATATAAACTACTAATAAATTTAATTATAGCAACAAGAAATACAAGACCAGAACAAGAAACGGGAATTAGTATTACAATTTTATGATATTATAAAAATGTCAGAAGATTATAATGAATTTCAATGGATACCAAATGAATGGTTATCAAAATGGTTGAATGTTCAAACATCATCTGATAAAATACAGCCAATTGATAATTCAAACTGGATTTGTTCCCATCATAAACTTGATCCTTTAAAAATAAATCGTGTCAAATGTTTACCAATACCTAGTGCTGAGATACTTTTTCAAGAGTATGGTAGTGTTTTAAAGTTGGATCACAATTCTTTGTGTGAAGTTTGTGTTAAAAGACGATGTAAATATTTAAGGTTTAAAAAAGACCTTGAACGTGATCACAAAAAAATTAATGAATTATTGCGCAATTTCAAGGAAACGTAAGTAATTTATATATTCTTTATTTAAATTTTATGTTACGTATGTAAATAATGTAATTATTCATTTAAAATAATAAAATATTTTTTTATTTCAGAACGGATAATTGTTATATAGTTGGAACAGAATCGTTGCATTCATGGCGTCGACTTGCAACAGAACAGTTTACTGACGAAATGCAAACTCAAATTAGTTTAGATGACCACGATTCTTCAGATGAGAAGATGGACCAAACCATGGATGAGTCTATAAAAGATTCTGAATATACTTTAAAAGAATCAGATTCTACTTCTATGGATCCTGATAATACAAGTAAAGATGTGGATATTCAGAAAGATGTTGATGAAAGTGAAGATAATAGTATTATCAGTTTTAATGAGGATCTTCTATGTGAACACAACAATCTTAGTACTCCATTATCAAGAAGAAGAATTGTACCACACGAAGCATGGGAAATACTTCAAAAATATTTTCCTGACTCAAAAGAATATCCACATAATACACCTGCTTGTCCAGAATGCGAGGTATATTCATATTTATATATTATATAAGATTATAGCAATTTATATATATCAAATTAAATTAATTAAATTTAAATAATCTCCAACTTTAATATTATTATAGAAAACATTTATTGATACTTTGTTTTATTAAATACATATAATTATATTTGTTTTAAAATTGAGCAACGAATTATATATACATTAATTTTTCCAGGCAAAATTAGAATCTGCTCAAAAATTAAGACAAGATGACAAGATCAACGCCAAGATTCAACGGGAATCTTTAATCAATCTCTACAATCAGAAGAAAAGACACTTTAGTGATTATGATCCAAATGAAAAACTTTACATCGTCGATAAAGATTTCTTTGATTCCTGGCGACGCTTCATCCGGTGAGTTTAATTAAACTCGATTTAATTTTAAGTCCATGTATTTTGTTTTCTATCTTTCTTAATATTTTAGAGTATACATATTTAATACAAATATCATTTTACTATTTGGAATATTTTTAACCATAATATTTAATAGGTTGTATATTGATAACGTAATGAATTTAATTTAATTAACTATGCTATTTGTATTCTATGTAAGTTTACAAATGCCAAAAAAAAATTGGCAAAAAATATAATACAGGAAGAAGGTAGGATATCTCACGCGCATTAACGAGCTTTTCCTAATTATCAGAAAAAACTGGTCTGTGCGATTACGGTTAGGTTCCCAATCCAGCAAGAGGACGGACGGCTGGGACTAGGGAAAACTAATTGAAACCGCCTAACGACCTGGCGGAGAATGATACATCGACCTGCTGAAGACCCTGTCTTAATAATGTTTCGTCTTACTTCGTCTACGAGTTTTACACGAAGTAAAATGCAATTCGCCTTTTCTCTTACAATCTTTCATTTAGGTTGATTCTCTTACACCTAACTTGACATCGTTTAAAAAAATTAAATTAAATAAGATAAATTATATAAATCAAAATAGTTATTTAATGAAATCAAAGTTTTAACGTAGTCAATTTTAATAATTTATGTATTAACTTTTTACTAGCTTACAAATATCATGAAGATTAATATAATTTGAATTTTAAATGTAAGCTCACTTTTTATGTTCCAATGCAATTAATGTTAAAAATACGAATTGACATAGTATAATAGGGTTGTATTTTAATCCGAAATGTTTACTAAACAGACGCTTGACCAAATTGGGATCAACTCTTTACGTAGATTACGCGAATGTCATATCACATATGTGACTTGAAGAGTTGAGGGTGGAAATCCCCGAAATGAGATACAGAGATTTGGCAAATTTCATCTCAGTTCATGTCTCAAAAAATTCAGTAAAATATAATCATGAATTAACTTTATCAGTTATAATAAATTAGTTATCATTAATAAATATATTAAAAAAGTAAACATATAATATATAATTTATAGATTATTAATTTTATTATTATAAAATCCATATATTTTGTAAGATTTTTAAATTGAGTATTTGAAATAATTTTTAAATATAGTCAAAACGAATAATAATTCTATTTATGCTATATATGCTTTGTATTTAATTGTGGTAAAATTAAGCAAGTTAAAGTTACGCAAGTTATTTAATATTTTCACATTATGTATTTAAATTTAATTATAAATTTTATTCATTATTAGTATTAAATTTTATAATTTTATTTTAAATTTAAAAGTTATCATATAATATCTATTGTTTCTAAAATTTTTCTTTGTGGTCAGGATGATTAATTTCTTAAACGTTACAGTGGATTTGAGTTTTCTTGCCTGAATGATTATCAATTAGAAACTTTTAAGATGTTAATGTCTCATTTATCTTAAAAAATGTTCCTTATTAGTTTTAAAAATGTGGACTTATTGATTTGTAGCATAATACATTACTTTAATTTCGGTTTAAAACAAATTATCTGGAAAGCGACCATTTATCTGATACCAATTCCACTAATCTGTCAATGTCGCTCAACTGGATTTCCTACAGGATTAGGCATTTGCATAGACTATCGCTCAATCCCATTTCTGACAGCTTTTCTCTTATCGATAAGAGTGCATCACAGATTTGAAAATGATAATCATAATCATTTATATTTGATTATATACTTATAATATTGTAAGTTTAAATTTGTTTGCAACATGTGTTCACAAAACACGCCGAAAAGTGCTTCTTTAAAGGGAGTGAAACGGGTTTTTTCTCACTATACATATTTTGCTCCTAAGAAATAAGCTTTTGTGTTAAAACTATTTACAAAAGATACTGTATGTACCTCGAGGAACAACAGGAACTTTTGCTGGGGAGAAAAAGCGAGTTTTCCTCCTTTGCTTCATGATATACTATTCTTAAATGATATTTAGTTAAAACAAGTTTCCAGTTTAATAAATTATTAAATTAAAACATTAATATACCATAGTATAACCGTAGTATAAATGTAGTACTAATTGAATGTGTAAAAACATGTACTAATAATAACATTTAATTTTAAAACATGGTCATTTAAGTTCAGTGTCATCATTATATACATTATCAATAGAGATGTCATAGTCTCAAGAAATTTAAACTGTTCAGAATAATGTTTTCATTCATTTTAATATTAAATATGATTAAATATGAAATTTAAGTATAAAATTATTTATTTATTTATTTATTTATTTATTTATTTATTAAAAGTTAACAGGAAAAAAAAATTTTTTTTGCAGTATGTTATTTTTATTTACTTTTTATGTGATTATATTACTTGTATATAAAATATGTATTTCTAATATATTAAAATATTGAATAAAACCGAAATTCAAGCGAATATGGGAAAATGCTAATATTATTAATATATTAAAATAGTTAAATTTGTGTTGTATCATCTTTCAGGTAGAAATTGAGATCACTATATTATCATTATGAATTTTAGCATTTACCTTAAGATATTGTTTTATTTACTTTAATATGAATATTTCATGTAGTTTTAGTAAACAAGTAATGGCATATATAATAATATAAATATCTTAATTTCTGTAATTCGACCATAGCCGAAGACATTTGAATCATGAAAATTAAAGTTGTTCGGCGTAAACAAGGATAATATCGATGAGCTGTCGCAGGTTGTTAAAAGAAAGCATCCCGGTGTTAAATAATTATTAATGATCGTAACCGGAAAATGCGACTTCGGTCGTGTTGACACCGCATTGTGGGCTGCAGACAATAGTCGAGATGGTTATAGACGCTGATGCCAAAAGGCTAGGGGTACTATAATTAATAACTTAGAATTGATTAAGGTGTCAGATAAGTCTATGGAGACCGAACGTGGGTCGCTAGTTCTCGCGCGCACTACGATATGATTAATAATTTTGAGATAACGCGCTCGTACCAGCGTCACACCCCCGCCTCTTGCTTCCGTTCGAGGGCCGGGAGGTCGATTTGCGGTTCCACTTACGGTTTCATAAATGACTAATTGTCTTTGTCGAGCGTCCACTTTACTGTAATCTTGGGACGCCTTAACGCACATGAGAAGATCTTTACTAGGATTTTCAAACTATTGTCAAATTTTCATTGTTCATTTGCATTAATAGTTAATATAACGTAGTATAAATTTGTGACTTGTCACGTACAGCTTGCAATATTTTCTTGAATTTGTTGACATCAGTGATTATACGTTTTGCAATTAATTTATTACGAACATAGATAATATGTAGATAATCACTGTTTGTTTAAACTATAATAATTATCAGTTCTAAGATAAAATAGTTGTTTGGAAGGTAATAAGCAAGATGTCATGTGTTAAATTTGTCAGGCTTGTCTAAATCGCAAAAAATTGTCACATTCGCATACCAGGAACGATTTAAATTAGTTGCAGTAATGTAAGTCTGGAATTCGTTCAAGTTTAATGCCGAACAAATTTCGACTATTTTGTGTACGACTTGAAGAAGGCAAGGGTGGCTCGGAAGGAAAACGATAAATCATTTGAGGAAAAGTGCGCTGGGGTCGCTGTCGTCGTCGTGCATCGACTCGCGAAATCCAACTACCCTTAAATAAGTTGATTCATTGCAGGACGTCTTTGCAGCGCCATACCCGTACCCCTCTTTCGTCAAGGGAGTTGTTGATATTTTGCTAATTCCTAAGAGATTACCCGATTCGCCCCTTTCGCGATTCGTACAAATTTAAGCACGATGTGTTCAAAATGATATATTGACTTTCGACCTCATTTTTTATTCCACTCATAAGTTATATTTCTGTTGTGTCAGTTCCTTAAAATTTGACAAGTGAATGTATTATTTAAATCGACATTTAAATCAGAATATTGTTTTGGCGTTGTCAATAAACTTCTAAGAAACTTATTGATTTAAGCATAGAATTTGTGACTCTTAGGAATTATATTTCCTAATAAAAGATTATTACTTACAGTATATAAATAATTGCAATATATAATAATTTAATTGAAAAATCATAGAAGCCATTGATTCTAATGAAGATTTATTTGAACTTGGTATTTTTAATATATATAATATATGTATGTAACATATTATGTTCATTCTTTTTACTCTTAAGGAATCTTAATTTATGTTGTTAAATATGTTATTTAATTTGAAGTGTATTGAAGTTTTCATATTCTGTGGATACAAATCTATATTTAATACTACATAAATCTAAAAATAATTTTATTTTTAAAGATTTCTAAATTTAACACACTTATTTTTATAGTATATCTTTAAAATATTATAAAAAGTTATATTATTTATGATTCGTATATTTCAGCAACATTGTTCTTGTAACGGGAAGTTATTTAATATAGTCGAAACGAAGCTATCCCGAGTTAAAATGAAATTTTATGTTTGCAAATGTGAATTGTATTTACAATCGAGCTGTAGTTTTAAGTTGCGAAATTCATTCAGGATTAATATTGTGAATAGTGCATTATTAATTTAAAATTTTTGCTTTGAACTTTACGCGACTTCAGGTGCGCGCCTGAATTTGTAAAACAAAAACTTGATGAAATTATTTCTTGATTCGACACCTTATCGTTTTAATATTCACCGAAATTCGTCTTCTTAATGTAAATATCGTTAATTCCTGTGACTTTTTGTCGAGCCGCAACAAAAACGGCAGAGATGTTAAATGTTCAGCGGAGAAATATCAGGAGTGTTCAAAATCACGACTAACGATCGGATTCACATATACAAATACACTCACACGTATGCGTTGTACATGTAAGGAATTCTTCCGGAGGAATCAGGATGTCTAACCCTCGCTCTCCTCCCTCCGCCCTTCGTCCGCTTCCTTTTCTATCTCTTTCTTTCTCTCGAGAGACGACCAGTGTCTCGGGGGCGGTCATATATCATCCACCCCCGGGGGTGGTTGTAGGAGAGGACGGGGCAAAAAATCTTGCACGGAGCAAAAACTATCATCAGCGCTCGGCTAAGCGAGCTGAACGTTCGGTGCGCCTGGTCCTTTTCATTTTCCTTCTTTTACTTCCACACGCTTTCCAGTTGAAATTCGCGAGAATGGAGGAAAACGCACAATTTTGACTTCGCCTTCTCTTCAAACTAATGTTTGTCCGTAAATTATACTCTTTTTCATCTGTTATGTCGAAAGCATTTTTATTCCACAAATTACAATCGGGCGACTAAGTAATCGGCAGGATTTTGATGTGATTTTATATCATCGAGAATTTAATTAAAAAAAAAAAAAACAATGTTTAAATAACCCATCGATAGTATAACTTGAAATGCGTATTATTCGTGTTTAATCATTCAAAGTTGTAAATTAATTCAGTGCAATTATCTGAACAATGTTTAAGCTTTTTATTGATATACGAGGGTGTCTTTTTATTACATTTTACTTTATCGGTTCGGTTTATACTTACAAAATCATTTTATACTGATTCCGCTAATGACCTTTCTCAGAAAACGTTGTTAGCCTATTTTTTCTCTTTATACTGTTGAGAACGCAATCCAGTTTACTGGTCAGGCACTGTCATGCGCTGCGTTAAATTACTTGTCAGGGACAGTTAGATTATAAAAAAAAAGATACGGCATTTATGATTAAAGTTGTTGCGTCTTCTATGTTCAAAAATTTTAAAATAAATGTATCTGTATTTTCGTTCCTCTTTATTGTCATATAATTTAAACTGGCAATTGAAACGAAGCACACGAGAGTTGATTTGGAAGTCATTTTCACAGTGTCGGAATTGTCTTAAACAAATTAAAATAAATATTTGCGTAGAAAGATGCAACATTTTTTACATGAAAATACTTTCAAAGTTGCTAAATGTTAATTTCAATATTACTAAATTCCATTTAACTTGTTCGTTAGCGGTTTTTATTTCAAACAATGACCAAATAATTTATTAGTTACTTAATTGCACTTGAAATGTCAAGGCTTGTTTATTATTAGTGGTTGTAAAGTTCTATTGTTTTGATTGAGTTTTAAGTGCAAAAAATATTTCTATAAGACAATTGTCCGTGTTTAATGATCAGTTGGAAATAAATGACACGC
This sequence comes from Psilanteris sp. ZL-2020, assembly GCA_022817085.1. NCBI lineage: Eukaryota > Metazoa > Arthropoda > Insecta > Hymenoptera > Scelionidae > Psilanteris > Psilanteris sp. ZL-2020. Next base: position 9,951 of record JABFQC010004451.1, read on the forward strand.
TGCTTACGGGTATTAAGTAATAATTCGTTTGGTTTCCTCATTGCGGTTTGGTTTTTCGTCAGTGGGTTACGCAACGCTTATTTCGATGATCACCCTACCGATATTGCTGCCACACGTAGGACCGATACGCACTTACAATGTAAATATATGAATCCGACCGACCATAGCGGTGGCATGTTTTTCACGGGTATCGCGGTAGCCAATGGTCACGCCTCGCGCGTAGCCTACGTGTGCCTTTTTTTTCGCAAATACTTTCAGTTTCGAAAAATTGAGGAAAAAAAAGAAAAAAAAATTACGTTCCGGGGCCTTTGACGTCCGAGCGAGAGCCTTGAAAGTCATATCAAATCGTCAATTTCCTTTCGCTTTAAATTACGCCGAACAAACGGCGTCGTTGCTTCAATCGCATTATTACAATTAATCAAATAAAAGTCACGTTCGCGTAAAGATATTGTTATACGTAAATTACATTTTGGACGCTGCTTGGTTTGAGCAGCTAATGTGTATCTTTTGCGCCAAGATATTTTCTTCAGCTCGATGCCCTAAACACCGTCGCATTCCTTTTCAATTAATCGTCGAAACGTGAAAATCGTCCTCGTCGGCATGCTCGGTGAAACATCGTTGACAAGTGTCTTTTTGCAGTGGAGACATCGCTGTATAGTTTTTGCCAATGTCCTATTTGTTTGAAGGTTCAACGTCGCGAGGCGACGCAGCCAATGGACCTCATCCACGGGACCGAATTGACGATGGTCGCGCCAAAGGCAACGGCAGGATGTCGATTATCGATGCTTTTTGTTGCGAATTCGCCTTTCCTTTTTTTTCTATTTCTTTTTTTTTTTTTTTTTTTCACCAACCGATCGCATAATTAGCTTTCGTTATTCTGGCGCGCAACGCCACGATTTCCGTTCATTGAAACTCTCGACGAGAGACCTTTTGGAATGCTACTTATCGGCTGGCAGTCGAGCCAAGTCAAATCAAGTTCGAGCTTGCAGCACTTGCGCGTGTCAGATTGAACGAAAATCAATCAACGCACGGAAAATTGAAATTGATTCGAAAAGATTGTCGATGGATGCAATATTTGCGGAATTACTTGAATGGGCTCGTTTATATGAAAGGGTTGAGCCGTGCATTCCAGGAGCCGAATAAGATGATATGAAATTCAGTAGGTTCTCGGAATCCGATCGGTTTGGGTTCAGCAACATCGCGCGCTCTCTTCTGCTCTTCATCATCGTCCTCTTTCTTGCAGTCCTTGTTCTGCCGAAGACCGAAGGTATATTTCGTGCGTCTTTGTTTCACTTTCGAACGCTCGAGCTTCTCCTTCTTGCTTCTTTAAGTGAAGCTCACGGATTTATGTGCTCCTTTTTTCTTGGACTCTTCTTTTTGGTTTTTTGAAGGCTGCTACCGTGGACCCTTTTACCACGGACACGTAGCCACCGCGTAATGACTATGGCAACGCTTCGGTGCTTCTGGCTAACTATATAACCCATATATACGTATATATTATCCTGCGTAGATGTAACCAACAGCTTCGTCCATTCTATGACGGATGATTGTTTGTTTGGGATTTTACTGGGCATTCGTGTAATTGTTATTCAGTTTTGTAACATCTTCATCACAACAAACGGACGTCCGAAACATAAATTAATTAGAAAATCGTGAAGCAAGCCTTATAAGTCGGGCTTATATATAACTATAATAACATAACATAGTTGTTAATTTGAAATCTGTTTGGTTAATCGATTAAAAGTCAGCCTGTGTGTGGTTTTACTGCCGCGCTGGCTGATAACGACGAGAATTATACATTTCTTATTTAATGCATTTGGCATAAAGTTACAGTCGATTACCGTTTGAACGTTCCAACTACTCGAGCTGGTGTTTGCCAAGGAGTCGGGCATTTAGTCAAATAGCAGCGGGAAACCCTAAATCAGGGAGTCCGGAGCCTTTCGTTCCCCCGTCCGCCGCGGAAGACAAATGTCACTAGGTAGGGAACTGGCCTCCGCGTAGATGCATGGTCTATGGCGGTAAATCAAGGGTGGTGATATTAAAAGGCCGCTTATACGCGAAAACGTAAGATTTATTTCTGGACGAGAAAGACATTGCGGGCGCGTATAACGATCAACAAGGACAAAGTTTGTCGAGATTCGAGAAAAAGAGTGCCTCGGGACGACAGTCGAAGCCTCTGGCACGTGGGCGCGTAGATATAGAAGAACAATGATGACTTTGATTCACCCTACCGGAGTCTAATCATGTCGCTTGTCAACGGTACTTTGTTTTGACAAATATTGTTTCTGATAACGACTTGAACATTTAAACATTGCACTGACGATTTATAAATGATTACAACGCAGTGATTACATTTACTATACAGAAATCATATACGATTTATGTATATTAAATACGTAACTCTCAGGTTCAATTTACCATTTATTGGATCTATTAGTTTTAGGTTTTCCAGTACACGGAAAAAAATGTTATATTAAAAATGATTATACATTATTGTATTTCAGGGATATGGGAATATATATTTTAAAAAGTATTATATTTATCTTCTAGACAAATTAGCTATATTTTATAAGACAAATTTCTATAAAGCATACACAGAAAAAAAAGGTTTGGTTTTGATACATAAATGAATTTATCTATTGGTTTTTATTTAAATCACATACATATTTTAAATATATTAAGTATTTGTATTTATCCAATGCGGCTTAATGATTCTT
>JABFQC010004452.1:0-12667 GCA_022817085.1 Psilanteris sp. ZL-2020
GACTTCATCGTTATTGATTTATGTACCAACTAGCTTGTAATTTTGAATCAATTTTTGTGTCGAATAGGTCTCGAACGAGAATTTCCTATCAATCGGTATTGGGTACCTTTTTTTTGCATCGACCTGAAAAATACTTGCAACCGCCCATTATATTTTACGTATCTATTCATAAATCGATAAAAAAACAACCAAAATATTAACTATATATACACTGCGCCAGTATAATGTGTAAAATAGTTTTTCATTGTATTATTTTTACAACGTCAAAAAATATTTTACTTGGCAGAAATGTTTAATTTGAAAACAATTCGACATTTTTTAAAAGTGACTATGAGAGTATTTTAATATGAAACATTATATATCCATATAGTATGTTTATTTCATAGCAAGTTTTTTAATCATTAAATCATGAATGTATATTTGCATACCATTTTGAAATTGTCCAAATTATATAAATTTTTAACTAAAATTCACACATAAATGTTTAATATTAAACGGAAATATTAATTTAAATTAAACCGTTAAATTGATTCAATCGCATGTATACAGCCATGAACCCTACAGTTGGTTATGCATTTTGGGCATTAATTTACGCAATGTGATATGATAATGCATACATTTAGAAAATATGTATTGAACAGTTTACTACAGATAGTAATAATATCTATATCAAACGTGAGATATTGTCAAATATCTTTCATATTTAAAATTATATTGCGAATTATTAATAATTTTAAACGTCATATAATTTTTTTTTTTGAAGTAAAAATTTAAAATATCATATATTTTTTTTCTTTTATTTTTTCTTCCTTACTTTTTTTTATTACTATCTGTCTTAAACTGAATTTGTATTAAATAATAATTATAATTTTATTGAAATTATAATTAACAATATCTATAGTTCCACACTACATATTCAAAGCAGATTTAAATAAAACTAGTAATTCTACAAACTAGTATAATATATGTTAAGAAAAAATATAAAGAAAACATTCTTACATTCATTAATGTATTATTATCTGCAGTAATTATTATTAATGGCAATCGTTAAAGATTGTGTATTCTTTTAATTTAGTCATATAAATCCACAATGTTTATTTTGTGACTAAAAATTATACAGTCGATTCCACAATAAATAATTATTGTAAATTATTAACAGATCATTTCACAACCTAAATATTTGAAAACGTAATCTGTAAATATAAAATTAAAATTGAACAATTCGAATATTAATTTCAAATATATTAATTTATTTATTTGAATCGAGATATATAATAAAAGTAACACATGACATTTTACTTTAAATACACACCCAAAATAAATTATTACGTTATCAAGCATTGGTTTGATACAATAATTTCATTATTTGATAAAATTTAATTTGTTACTACGCCGATATAAACACCGTGGTTTCAAATAAAATGTATGGCATTGTTTCCTAAATTAACTCACGAAATAATTTACTGAATCCTCATAAAAAATCACCGATGCATACAAACATACAATAGTATCTCCCATCAGTGAGATCTAATAACCATTCACTGATACATGAAACGAATGATAATGGTCTTATACAATTCCGTCACAAAAAGCTGTCTTATATACTTCTAATACTAATTTATGTTTACAATTTGGAACAATTGTGTACACTATATTTTAACCTTATATAATTATAAAGAATTACAATCGTCTTAATTAAATTGTATCGTATTTTGTAATTTATTATATGAATCTAAACTTAATTTGTTAGTTTTCTTTTATTGTATGTATATATTTCTTATGGGTAAAAAATGTAAATAATAAATATTAATTTGAAAATTAAAATTATAATTTAAATGTACTTAGTATATGATTATAACTTTACAACAAGTTTTACCTATTTATTGAGAGATATATTTATATATAGATTAGTCAAGAAGTTATTGGTGTATTTGTAGAGATATGTAAGTTAAATTTGTACAATGTAATAACTAAAACATATAAAACTTTTATACAACTATTTATTTACTAAGCAGAAATCTTTATACCAATAAATTACCATTGGCGTTTTAGCTAATTGAATATCATATATTTGTTTGTAATACGTATTTATAATGAGACAAATTTGTATACTATTTTAGTCAAACCAACCATATTTCATGGAAATCATTACTAGATTTTTGTAATCATTATTTAAATTCTGGATTTGGTTACAAGAAAACATGCTTGATTTGACCGGAATAGAAATAATGTTTATCACAATTTTATAACAATTACCGTATATTTTGGTAATCTATATACTAGAATTTTTTATCTACATTGAATTATTTATTTGTATACAAATATTAATCTTTTATGTAACTAACACAATAAGTTTCATAAAAAAATGTACAATTTTAACCAAATGTATGAATAATAAAATTTGGTAAAATTAATAAAATAACTTAAAATGTGAACAATTTAAATCAAAAGATGAATAAATATCGTAAAAACGTTTGAAATTGTCCTAAACATATTCGGCTTTAAGATATTGGTTTATAAAGCATATAAACAAACGACATTCACAATCAGGCAGCCTCGTCTCGACAGCATTTATGAAGAAGTATTTTGAATGTTAGTCACTGAAAAATGCATAGCTGCTTAATTCCACAAGCTGATCTCTTTTTTTTTCGAAAAAAAAAGTTATTCGAGTTGCATAATCAATATTATTTAAATTCAGAGTTGTCATAGAAAGCGTCATTATTGATCTGTGTGGCGAAATAAATTGACGCGTTGCGTTATTTTATACGTATAGAATATTTATTATTTAAAATTACACAACAAAGCATAGTCGTTTTCAAAAAGCAGTCAAATTATTTGCATTAGCGTAGTAGCAATTTTCTATACAGTTTAGAAAATTTGATAAAATTCGACAATAATTAACATTTATTAGGCGAAATTGAAATTTTCTTATGACATGACAATCAATTGTTCAACTATAATAGTTTCAATAACTCTTCGTTACTAATCTGTCAACAAAATTCCAAACTTCGGTAAAAGCGATCGATAAACACGTCATCATTTGTTTAATAAAAATAAAGTATTTTATTAAAGTTATACGATATTATTATTATATTAATATACTTTATATTTTTTATTTTTTATGTATATAATTATTTGTTTAAATATTTTGTTTGCTTTGCAAATTTTAATACAACTTAACGTATTAACGTTTAAAATTGTATTATTTTAATAGTCGAAATAAAGCAATGCACAATATATATATATACTATCATTATATCTATTATCCAAAGTGAAACCTTATTAACTCGGTATAGAATATAATATTACATATATATCAAGGAAGTAAATGTATATATTAGAATTAAAATTGTTTGACCACATTCAGAATATGGATGAATCGTTGTAGAAGCCGTGCTTTAAGTTGCATCAAATGTTATATTATTCTAATAATAATGAGTATAATAATTTACTACTAAAATATATTTTCAAAATCAATAAATATAGCATGCATGACAATTTATTATATTCCAAATAAAAATAGGTATTATTTTTCTTGTTGAGATATATCTTTATTTATATCGTTATTATAATATTAAGAATATTATTTGGATAGGGCGTCATTTTTTTAACACTTGAATTAAGCATTAAATACATAAAAAAGAGATCATATATATATAAAAACTTCCATAATGTCGAAATTATAACAACGCCGTTTCTAAACACATAACACGCTGCACCATATTTGTATTTTATTAAAATTTATTTTTAATTTCAAACTGTATTGACGTTGGTTTTAATTTAGTTTTTGTTTGAGGTGACAGAGAGAACAGGTGGGTCGATCTCAGATTTATGTGTGCAACGCCGTTATGCAAACAGTTCTTTCTACTCTTCGACTCGAGTAGGATGCGAAATAAACGGCACAAACCCAAGTCGACTGCGATGTGCATGAATTTTCGATGAGAGTGACATGACTTTAACAGCTTTCGCGTCTATTCCACTAACCACAATATATGACGTGTGCTCATATTTCCGCGGAAGTATAAGTGAAACAAGACTAATCCCACGAGAAATATAAATATATCTAAAAATGGATGGTAAAATTAAACCCAGAAAGCAGCGTTACAAAGATGGAGATATGCAACTCGAACGATTATTTGAAATATTCTGTTGATAACGTTTAGTACATTTATAATTAATTATATTAAATATAGTTGGTATTTATTTAATATAATTTACTTAATGCACTGAAAAATACGGAGATACAAAAACGTACACGACGCCGTCTTTTTTGGTATTTATACGAATACTGGGTCATTGATATTTCACTACCGAAATCTAAAAAATATTCAATATAAAATAAATATTGCTTAGCGTCAAATATAAATATTAATAAAATGTATTCTTTTAGATTTATCCGTTCTTTTATATCAATTATAATAGTATGAAGAAATGTAAATAATTTACTAATTAAAATAATAAATAAAAGTGATTAAACCAAGAATTGGTTTTATTTATCTGTAAATCATGTATTCGATATATTAATATATTTGAGAAACATATCTCTTTGTATAATATATGTTCAAACTATATGCGCAATAACACTTGATGATTTTGTTCATTATTCATTCTATATTCATTCAAATAACAAAGCTCCTGATTCAACCGCATATATATTGTATATCGTTTTATCAGCTATATTACTCTGTGAAATACTACCATTTAAGATAGAATTTAAACCTTAACATTTAATAATATATCTCACTGACAAAGTTTTCTATTAAAAATTACTATTCCAAAACAGTACTTCTATGCGATGTTTTACAACAAAGAATGATTACCGTTAAAACACTGTAAAAATTATAGGGAAATTGAAACAATGTTTACGATATTATTTAAGGGTCATTTTTATGTGTTGACAAACACCGCATCAGAATACTGTTTTGACACAGTAATTTTTAATAGAAATTTATATTTATACATATTAGTTGAATCTTACAATAATATATATAATTTGTGATGAAGATATTAAGTTTTGCCAGATATACTAATTCAATTTTTATGAATTCTACTACATTTAAATTATAAAACAAGCGCCGCTATTGTACTTGTTGCACATAATAATATGCAGTACATCATTCGTTTTAACCTTACATATATATACTTCACAGTCGTTGAACAAGTGCCAACTATTTTCAGATATACTATTAATCGTATTAGCATTAATTTCGCGTAACTTTTATATAAACTACGAATCATTTTTCTTGATATTCGAAGATAAAAATACGAGATTCTAAAAGAATGTTATTAAACATTAAATAATAATTAATTTCGTACATATACTATCAAGTTTTTAATTGATATTATTTTCGTACAATAATGTTTAATTTAGGTTTTGAAAATTAATTTTGATTATTTATAAATAAAATCTTGCTTTATGGTATCATAGTTATATTATATGCAAAAGACATGTGGTGTGCGTATAATTTCCGAGACAGGTCTTTACCGCAACACTTCTGCAACGCGATAACATTGTGCTACTTTTGAGACGCGATAGTAATATTATTGCAGCACCTTATAATATCATTAAGGCATTGCGTAGAACCTTCCTAACTTGGATAAGGTGTTAATACACAATATATTTTAATCGAATCGTATTTTCTACAACATTAAATGTTTGTGTGTTCAATTAAATGCAAACTCTTTAAATAAGGATTACTTTATAATCGGAATCATTGAAATCAATATAACGAAGATACATTATTGTTCAATTAATTCACTACTTTGAGTATATATTACGGCGAATGACAATCGTGAAGACGTAGAATTACATAAAGGCAAACTACCAAATAAATATGTTTTTGTTAATTAAATAATTTTAATTAGTAATTTTACACTATTTAATTGTATCAAACACTTACTTAGGATTAGAAGAGCGATTCGAATAATTGTCAATATTTGGTTTAAAGTTAACAAATTTCATTACAAGCAGATAAGAGGTAACGAATTTAAGAAAATCTTGGTTCGAATACAAAAGTCTGCAAAAAACTTTTTTATCAGACTTACTACTAAATTATACATAAAGTTAAAAGTATTAATTTAACAAATAAACCTATCTCGGCAAACATAAATTCTAAAATAATTTATAAAAACTTAAAAATAAGTGACAAATATGTGCATGCATATATACTATATATATATATATATACATATAGATAAGAAAAGAAGAAGTTTTATTAACAAATGTTAAATTTTAATCAGATTTAAATCGAAACATATTATCTTATATGTAAATTTTTTATTTTTTTTGTAACAAATAAAACCGGTTGTATATTTTATACATTCTATTAATATAAAATTTAAGTTTTTCCATTTGTATGTTGTTAATATTGATTTCTTACAGATACATTTATATATTGTATTTAATTTTTATTTGAAATTAAAACTTTATAAACGGTACATATTTTATAGCTATTTGACATACTTGTACACGAATGATTGTACTACATGAAATTCAGTAATATATGTTTCACATTTATATGCTACTTATATAGTTTTGAACGATGTCTCCATATTTCATAATAATATTTCAAACGTCGTAAATTCTACTTTAAACAAGGTATGAACAAATTTAATATTAAACATTTTTATTTTGATATATTAGAGATCTTCGCAGTTTTTCATATTACGATCAAACATGACATATCCAATGAAATTAATCAAAAGTATATATATACGCGAATCAAATTAAAAAAAGATATTAAAAATAAGATGCATATAAATTTTGTTTCCAATTTATAATACTCTAGAATATATTCTTGACTGTAAACCAAGTTGTCCGGTATCGCAAGAAAACATGCATATGTATGAAATCTGTATGATACTCATTTGAAATGATTTCAAGTATATACCATCCGATTTATAAAGTATTTTTAATATATATTAATGGAAATATATTACATAGCATTTAATTATATTAAAACCACATCAAATGCTCCAAAGAAATACTGAAGCGTAATTTTTGCAAAGCTCTGAGGAAGGAGATACGAAATACCTAAGGTTAAATTAATTCAAGGGGAAGTATAATGAAAATAATGATTACTGTTACAATCTTAAACTTAAACATTATGCAGTAGTGGTAATATAATGCAAATTGTATTATATATATATATATATCATATATATATATTACTTATTATATTTATAATTAGAATTAAACAATTATACAATATTACATAACTATATCAATGTAGCTAAAAAAGTTAATTATTAGAAATTGATTTATACAATCGGCCGAACTGTTGCTAACATACTTTAATTTTTTCTATAAATATATAATTATATGAAAATAATACAAAAAATTATTATTCAAAACGATATTGAAACAACATAAAATTATCTATAAAATATATTAATTGCAATAATAACGTAGTACAGCATTAATTGTTATCATTTAATAATGTTGCAAAACAAATGTTACGCCGCTTAAAATAACTATAATTTCATAATTTAAGTAATCATATATTTTAATAAAATAAACAATTATTCTGTTCAGAAATCTTAACGTTGTTAATTTTGTTAAAATATATTAATGAAGTGTTAAAATAGCGTTTTCAATTTTATTTAATTAAAATTTTTAATTTTTAATGTGAATGTACCGTAATAATATATAATTTAAATGTATTTCGACTGTTTTATTAAATAGTATAACACATTTTTATTATTTGTATTTTACTTAATTATTTTTATGGTATATATATGTAAGAAGTTGTTTTTAATACTTTAAAAATAATATACTAAATGCTTTCATATATTTAAATAAAATAAATTATTATAAATGTATGTATTCTTATTGTTTCTATTGTATAAATATTGCAAAATTATAAAAAAAATATGAAGAAGAACATTATATTCCATAAGAAACATTAAATTTTGCACCACACTCTTAAAATGTACCTTTTATCTCAAGATTTTATAAGTTTAAGGGTAGATTAGAAAAGAGCACAAAATGTAAACTCATCAAATTAATAACGAAAATAGATTTACTCCGCAAGTCTTTGTTGATTTCGTGTGTTTGTTTTATTGTTTTCTTTTTTAATTTCCTCCAAAATATTATAATTTTACGTCAAATAGATTATTTTTAAGATTGCACAATTAGTCTCACAATATTTTATTTTTATTTACTAAGATATTAAAATATATTAATAACAAATTTCGTAACATGCAATATAGTGAAACTTTATGTATTACACGTATAAAAAGCATGATTTGATGAGATATCAAACACAAGTAAAGTAAGTTGAATTAACGGTATTCATATGTGTGCCATATTTCCAAAAAGGATGATGTATAACAGACCGTCCAAAGGCCAGCGTGATTCCCTGAGGTAATTACACTTACAAACGGTAAGACAGACGCTTCTGTGAGTCAACTCTGGGTAGTAAGTGCACTTTAGCTAACTAACGAAGACGATAGTACTTCCCAGCTAGTTTGAGCAACAAAGTGTTTCGAGTCAATTGACGAAATGAAATAAATAGCACTTTTTCTCATAAATGACTCTTACGCTAAAAGATACAAAGATTATATCTGTGTACAGAGATTTACAAAGTTATTATTTTAATATTACGTTTAAATATTTCCATAGCTATTTTTTTTGCAGATTTATAGGATGATATTGCAGTTTTAGTTTAACAACATTCTGTTAATTAAAAGAATCTAAAATATTATTTATGCTCGCATTTCACGTATAATAGGAATAAGAATTTCAAAATTTAATAATGCACGTAGAAAAAAGATGTATTAAAAATAATAATAAATTATGACTGCTAGGATACGGAAACAAATATTCCGAAATTTATTATACTTTTTCTGTACAACACAATATCTTATACACTGAGAAAAAAAATATAATAACAGTTACTATTTATATAATAATTTGAGGACAAGTGTGCAAATATAATGAATTTTATCATATAAAATAGTCGAAATAGTAATATATTGATTGAATTTACTTTATTTCTGTTATATAAATTACTATATTTGCACACTTGTTCCCAAGTTATTATATATAAATAGTAACTTTTATTATATTTTTTTTTTCTTAATATAGACGAATATTATATATGTATATATGTAAGAAAATTAGCTATAAAGTATAATCATCTGCATAATATTGACTAATATATCCTTACAATATGCTACACTCGATGCTACAAATGTAAAATAACTTTTTTCTACATTTACAATTTTGATTGATAGAAAATAAGATAAATTTGATACTTTATTCATATTCCCACGTAGAAAAATCGTTGGTCAGCCATTACTATCAATTGGCACAAGATTGATCTATTATTGGGTGACAATGATCGGTATATTGTTCTCGGCACATCCAAGGTTCGATCATCGGTAAGTAATTGGGCCAACGTTAGGACAATTGTTATATCAATCAGCACCACTATCGGCAAACAATGTTTTCAGATTATAAGCTTATCATTGGGTTATGCTTGGCATATGATTGAGTCAATGCTTGATGCATCGATGATCGGTCAATCGTTGACGAGCATGTGCCAAGTTTGGGCCTATCGCAGTTTTCTACGGTTAATTTATTATATCGTGAATTCGACTGGAAATCGAACGCTTATAGTTGTGTGTGTGCCGAATGCAATGCGCTGCTGCTTGCAATCGGCACACACACAACTATAAGCGTTCGGTCTCCAGTCGAATTCACACACTGAGAAAAATAAAACATGAAAAATTACTGTTTATAATACTAGTTTGGGGCCATATGATAGAAATCGTCAAAATTTACTGTTTTTAGCAGCAAAAAATCAAGTTATTTACATAGAAAATTACTGAATTATAATAATATATTACTGTTAAAAACAGTAAATTTTGACGATTTGTATCACATGGACCCAAACTAGTGTTATAAACAGTAATTTTTCATGTTTTATTTTTCTCAGTGCAGTATATAGTATTTTTAGTGAACGATATTTTGTAAATTTAGATTTATTGTTACAAATATTTGTAAAATGAAATAAATATCTAAATATTATAGATAGTATATAATTTAATTACATTTATTTCCTAATGTACACATAATATAAAAAAAACATCATAAGATAATTAAATAATTATGTTAGAATTACATATACTTTAAAATAAGTATTGTTAATGTTTTCACATTGTATCGTATACCTGAAATACAGCTTTAAACATTTAACTATTTACCAAATATCAATCAACTTTAATTAATCCTATAAGTAAATGAAATGTTGATTAAATTGCAACGTAATAGCTGAAAGGATTTACATTTTCTTCGGAAAAATAGTTTTAATTTACAAATGTAGATACAAATTAGATTCTTATCAACATAGATCAATTTGCTACATCTGATTAAATGAACAATTGTATCTTTTTGCGTGATTCAATTTTACTTTTAATGCATGCATTTGTTTTGACTTTAATGAAACTTGTTTAAATAATTTCGATACAATTATTACTTCGTTTTGTTAACAAAATTAAAAAACATATCAATTATTCAATGATATATTTATAATTTTCCCATTGTTATTATAAAATTATATGAATTTATATATCAATTTTCCATCACTTGTTTTCGTTTATCTAGTTATTTTGCGACAAATCAATTCAGGTATTTAGTAATTTTTTTACTTTACTTTTCTTTACTATATGTTGGAAATTAATTATGTTCTGCGTATTATAACTTTTGTGAAACAGGAAAAAGCCTTTTCGGATGTAATTAACGAAAATAAAAAAATATTATCATCGATAAAATATATATATTTAACTAACATATTTAGAATGTTATTTTCTGTATTATATAATAAATGAATAATGGAAATTGAACCCATTTATGGACATTAATAGTTAACTATTATGCCTAAAAATATATATTATATAATATTTGACAAAACATAATATATAAAACCATATGTAGATTAGAAAAGGTACGCTTCTAATTCTTTAGGTGCAATTTCTCATTTACATGCAAATTACATGTAAATAAGCATTCAAGCTGATTAATTTGAGCGCAATAAGTTATATTATTACCTTTAATAATAGTAATAAATATTAAACATCTTTAATATAGATTTAAATTAAATTAATTTAATCGTTTATAAAAATATAAATTCGTATACTTTTATACATAATGCATTATATCAATTCAATTTTGTGTCTGACAAACATTCTTAAACAGTATCGATACTTATTTTAATGTTTATCAAAACACCATATTTGGGCTATTATCATATAATTCAAATGTATCTTTTAAATTGACCGAATAAAGATGTCAAGAGCGAGAGATCAATATCAATGTCAGAGGCAGAATAATAACTCACAAATAATGACCTCAACCATTAAGTGTGCTGTTAATTTATCCAAATAAATAAATAACATTCACTCCACGCGTAATGTATTTGTCAATAAATATACAAGAAAAATATATCCAGGAACACAATCGAGATTTAATTTTGAATATAATGTAAATTGAGGAATCAAAGTCGTGGCCAATTTGTTTCGAATATCATGTATAGAATAGTAAATTACAACGAGTTGCTGGTAACATCGACTTCACAGACATCATAATATCTTAATTTGTGCTAAAACATCCGCAAACGATGAATTCAAAGCACACGCATTATAAATGAGAAGCCGTCTGAATCACAACGAGCAAAAGAGGGAGAACCATTGTCCTCTGAGTTTCAAAAAAAAAAAAAAAAAACATAATCGAAACATTAGTAACTGAAATTCTTTGTGGCTGTCCAATTTGATATACTGGGAATTGAGTTGTTGAAGTAATAACGTCGAAATTGTTGGAATATATAATTACTGAATGCGGTGGCGTAGCACCGTATGTTTGAACATAATGAAACTTGTGTATGTATAGCAGCGGTAAAATTGTTTGGAAAAAGAACGATTAACCTACTATTTCCTTTCAATAAAAAAGTACCCTATCACACTCGCATCTTCTCTGGATATCGCTATTGCCAAGCATATTTTGTACTTAAAATAGAAGAACCACCTGAGGATTTGGAATACTATCCAATTTCGCTTTTTTCCGGTATACGTTTTTAAGAATACAAGAAAAAAAAACTCGGGGATATGTTAGGATAGTTGCCAACATTAGAGAAAAATACCGTTCATATATACTAAGGTTACTTGAATCATGAAACGCGATCCAATCTAACAGAAGCTTTAAAGGAACAGCTTAAAGTTAACTAATACCCATGTAAAGTAATATTTAACGGCAATTCCGAAGGGAATTTGCGGAATATAAAGATGAAAAGATAGTGGTTTTATTTACTAAATATCGTAGTAAATAAGTTTTAGAGTGCGGACTTGGCAATGTCCTTTAAAGATTTTCATTTATCGTCTCAAAAATCGCATCTTATTTGTAAAATCTAAACCACAATTTTATCGTGATAAACTTAAGTAATATTATAAATTTAAAACCCAAAGCGAAGAGTACTGATATTTCATATAATTTTCAAAATATTTCATAGAGTAAAATCTAACCCTTTTAAATATTAACCACAATTATATATATATATATATGGGTGAGTGACAAAATACATAACTGTCAAACTACATAACCCTGTAATGTATATCTATATTCATAGTGAATATAGTTATAGTTGACAGCGTTATAAATTTTGCCACTTAT
>JABFQC010004453.1:0-12663 GCA_022817085.1 Psilanteris sp. ZL-2020
TATATATATTCTATACGATTGTTTACATATATAAATATATTATTGTATTACACACTAAAACAAGTCAAATTAGTAACGTGCTTTTTTCTAAATATTACTTGAAAATCTGTACTGAGAATGTAATATTACAATAAATAATTTGTAATAATAATTACATAACCCACACACGCATATATATATAAATATACTTAATACATAGTAACCTGTTTTATTGAATCATATTATACTAATTTTATTAAAAGTGACTATAGTTTTAAACAATATAGCGTACAGAATATGTTATACTAATTAATCTTAGTATATTTATTTTTCCTAATATATATACACAATTGAAAAAATACAGTTAAAATATTTCTTTTATATATAGATATATAGAGTACAACTTTCATAACCTCTTTGTCTATATAATATTTAAATATCTATCTATTACACTCATATCTTAGAAGGCATCACTCAGAACTTATTATCAACATCAATTTCAGGCAATCAATCAAGTGACCAAATGACGCTGGTTTATAATCGGATTCCTACATCAATGCCATTATAATTAATTCAATTAAACCTTTTCTTTCAATATTTGATCCAAAATTTATTTACGCTCTATCTCATTAATCCAGATATTAATCTTAATTAAATAATTCACCAAGGCTTACACCATAATAAGAAATCGTCAATAAATCAATTGAAACGAACGTTCGACAGCTCTCGCTGCGTTAAAAATGCCTTAATCTACTGAACCGAATTCTAACGAACTTCTCCACGCGGTAAAATAGTTTTGCGAATTTCAACGACGTTGTTCGACCTGCGCACGTCCCCGCCAATAAGTTGGCCGTTCGAACAAAGAAAATTAGACGAAATTGAAAAAGCGAAACCGAGGGAAAAGAATATTTATCGGCGCCGAAATCCGCCCAGACCTCAAACACTCGATTATTCGTTTGATTGGCGCGACCCTAAGCCAAACTCCTCGCAAACTAAAACAATCATTCTTAAACGACGATCTTGTCATCCGCTCGTGTCTGGCGTTCGTGCTATTCGCAACCACGAAATCTCCCAGGCGAGTCGCTTGTCGAGCGTTTGTACGTGGTTTATTCGCTTATCGATTCGCATGAAATTTGGTTGCGGACAATCTAAACTTTGCGTATCGTAGCTGCCACGTCTACTTTCGCGGAGTCGGGAATTCTCGCGCGCCGTTCGAAGTACGAACAAACACCCCGGCGTCGCCGGGGCTAGCCTGGCGCGCTGCCAAAATAGCGTCCCGCACGCTAGATTAAGCAGATTAACCGCACGCTCCTCCCGCGACCCGTTTACATTCGAGGATAACGTCGTTAGGGACCTCGCTGTTTGTCGATAAATCGGCACTACGAGAGCTTTATAATTGGCCGACTGACTCTTGGTGCAGCATTTGCTTTTACGCGAGTCTAAATCAAAGCAAAAAATGTACGGGTAACTGAATAACCGTGAAGTTGATTTGCGTACGTTTAAATGAATTATGCGGCTTGAGTAAAGCAAGTGCCTTGCGGATCACCGTTCGGCGAACGCATTTTTTAGTTTTGTACTGTTTTTTCATACTTTTGCAGTAATACCAATTGACGGTTATTATTGTTGTTATTAGTATTTTAGGTCAATGGTTTGTTTTTGTAACATTTCGTTTAGTGTAATCCATGAACTGAAGGTTTTGATATGCTCAAATATGCAATATTCAGTAAATACAACATTCGACAACTAATATATATATATATATTAATAATCGTCAATCGCTTTTTAGCGTATTCATATGGTACGTTGACATAAAAACAATTAATATATTATTATTTATATTTACACAATCCGTATCAAGTATCGTACATCGTACCGGAAATTTCGGTGTAAAAATAATAGTTGCAACGGAAATATTTGTTTTTCAAACTTTGTTGTAAATATATAGGTAGTTTTTATTTTGTTTGAATATGAATACTTTTATTTGTAAATATTTTGATTATTGTTTATTTGTATTCAATCAAGTTTATGATAATATAGTAGTTTTTTCTGAAACATCAAAAATATTCTCATATTCGTTCATGTACAGCACTTGTATTTTATTCAATTTCTTTTTAATTAGTAAATTATTATTTAAACTATTATATTATCCGAAGAAAAGAAAATTTAAAATAACATAATATCATCCAAAAATAGAAGAAAATTGGTATTTATACTAAAGTGTGATGTCAAGTGCATTAACATATAACCGTTATAACAATATCGAACTCATTCGAAGATTTTTAGACTATAATTAGCATAGTTAATTAAAATAAATTAGCAGGTCAATAAAGCAGACCTATAATGCTTTATCTTTGGTCGATAAAATACTTTATAGAAATATATTAAACTTCCAAATCTATCAAATCAAATTAACCTGGAAATACGTAAAAATAGTTGTCGGTATTTATTGAGTTTCTTGCACCGTTAATAATTATTTAGTCTCATTTGACGATTTTTGCAATGCTCATGCGTGCGCGCCCACGAACAAGCTCGGCATTTTAATTTATATACTTCATTATTTTACGTCGAGTAGCGACAGAAAGTTCCAAAGAAACGCTTCGTAAATTCGCTTACACGCGCTTTACATTGGATGCTATTTCAGTGGAATTTATGTAGCATATTATAAAATAGATCGCTTAACGACCGCCTCGCTGCATTACACAGACTTTTAAATCAATACCATCTTTGAGCAAATTTGAATAAACTGCAACATTTTGTGCAACATTTAATTCAATTGCATTTCCATGTAAACGACATAGCAATTCAGATTTGTGTGCGCGGACTCGTGATTTAGACATATACTGTGTCGATTGCTATCGGTTCTATGTAACTACTTAAATGAAATTTTTCAATTGCTTTATTTATTATTCAAATAAAAATATACGTAGCCATTATAATGGCTCGAATAGTAATACATGCTACATTGTTATTAATTATATAACATTTTTGTTGTATACATTCAAATAAAAGTTAAACATTATTGTCATTATATATGCATATATAATAAATATTATTCGTGTATGAAAATCTCTTTTTGAACAATAAATATATGTTTATATTGCGTGTTCCTTTTTGTTGCCTCAATATTAGAATGACTAGAAAATAATACCAAAATTTGATTGATTTTTGAAAATTGATTCTTCCTTATGACTCAATCTCTCTGACCAATTCTATTGATTTTTTAATAAGACTTTTTCCTGAAAGGTTTCTGTTGACTAATCGTAAATTGCAATCGGATTCAAGTAATATACAAATAGAAAAAATAATATTCGTTATGAGTTCAGTCAATTTATTGATTTCTGTGAATATGTATACGAAATGCTGAACAATAATATATATCAACGCACAGATTATATCTATTATATATTTATTATATATATATACTTCACATTAACATATTCCAATTTCGGGTATTATTTTTTTACGTATATATACAATTAAAATGGAGGTATTTGTAGTATTAAACATTGAAGTCAGTTCTATATTTCTCGTGTAAAATTAAGTATGTCTTGATATTAATTTAAATCAAAACATATTAGGTTAAACAAATCAATCAACTGTTTTATTTTATATCTTCAAGTATTAATATAACCTCGCCAATGTGTAAAATTATTCTATTTCATTTTTCGATTTATTTCGTATGAAAATAAAACACGTACTTAAAAAAATGCGCATGTTGTACACACTTAATTCCTGTTTTCATAACATTCCCATATAATATATATATATATAGTCATGTCAGCCGGTGTTTAATGGGACCCGCCACTTTCGGGCTCCACAACTACTGGTGTGGAAAATTGTTTTTTTTTTTTTGTAGAAAATATGGCGCAGGACATCGGGCGGCCTTCGGCCACCCTCACAAAGGGATGCGGGGGGGCTGCGCCCCCAACCCCCTCCCCCCTTTAAAAATCTAGCCAAACCCAAAACGCGAGGGTCCTAGGGGGCCCGTGTTTTACTGGAATGTCCCAATAAGCACCAAGGATATTTTACTATGTTGCCAAATTGCAAAGATCTATTTGTCATATTTATATTTATAAATTACAACAGAAAGTATATAATAAAACATTCCATATAACAAGAATTATAAATATTACATAATTAATAACTATTAAGAATATTTATAAAATAAATAATTAATTTTAATTGTTTAGAACGCATAAATTTACTATACACATGTTATAAAGACTAATAAATATATATATATATATATATTTTAAATATCATTATTAATTACTTTTAAGTACATGAAATATATAATTATATATACACGGAAAAAATGTTCTAAACATTACTATACTTTCTGGCATTGGTAATACCATTCAATAGATGTTTAGAAAATTACTATAATACACGGGAAAATAATGATATAAATCCAACACAAAATGACCATGTTGACTACACGATGTTAATTCAACACATAAACTTTGTAAAATTAAAACGACCAATTTGTTTGAATAAAAACAATCGAATTCTGAGGAAAAATAGCCGCTGTGTTTATAAACACGGTACGCCTAAAACTGTATACAATCAACACACACCTCGTAGTAGATCCAACATATTTTGACTATTTTAAAACAAAACAATTTTTGTATAAATTTAATGCCTTATTTTTTCCCGTGTATAATGGCAAATTTTGTTATATTTATATTGGAAAATTTATTATATAGTACAATAAAAGTAGATCAAAATTTGACGCATTTTTGCTATATCATATAATAAATATAGTTTTATTGGTATAGTCATTTTTTTTAATATTCTTCGAAATATTTTTTTAGTATACTTCGAAAGCCTTATATATTATAAAGCCTTATATATAGTAATATATAATATACTTTTTTCCATCTATAAGAAAATAGAATATAATATTATGAATAAAATCAAAATACAAATCAAATACTAAATTAAAAAAATAATAGATCTGTCTGTCATCTTCTTTGTAGATTTATTCTCTGGACTTAACGTAATGGGAAAATCCATTAAGAGATCTATGCGAGCATATGAAAATTTCGCCTCGGGTTACAATAGTTACGATTATTGCGTATTTGCATTTATACTAAAATATAAAAAATTTAAATAGAAACATACAGTACTATTTTATAGTACAAGTTGTTTTAATAGCGCATAAGTTAAAGTCTAATAATAGCAATAATATATTTTATTTAATATCTTAACTTAATATTATAGCAATATTAATTAATATTTATTAAATCACAAATTTCAACGCCTGATTAGAAATGACATCGCATCAGTCTGTCATTGAAGAAATTCAAGAGTTAAAATTTCTCATGATTTTATAATCAATTTATGTCTCGTACTGTAAATTTGTTTACGCTGAAGATATTGATTAGGTGGAAAAATCGAATTAAACGTGAATTGAAAACACGATTAAGCAATCTTGACTATGAATAAGTCAAGAGTCTAACCAAGGAGGTGAACTAACTGAAAATTACATTGATACAGCTGATGGAGTTTCTTTTGCCAAGAACAAGATTTAATATATATTTCAATGCAACTCATGTCAGCATCTCTATAATAATAAGTTAATTGCATATTAATGAGACAAGTCTTGAAATTTACCGGGAAAATAATATGTACTAACTTTTTATTCGTAGTCATATTTTTTAATATAAAATATAGATCTGTAGTATAATTATTAAGTATTAATTAATGTATTAATAATTTATTCCATCTAAAATATATGTTTAATATAGTTATGTATCTACAAACTGAGGTTGAATTTTTTTTTATATATTTAACTATATTTGAATATAAATATATTGATATATTTACAAGACACATACTTATTATATCTTTGATAATTCATATTTTTATGTTTCATATTTCTATAAATTGTAAATTGCTCTAGATTAATATCATTTACATTTTTATACTATTATGAAAACTCATTATACTACTGTATCTGATAAAAATATTCATATAAGTGTGTATAGTTATAATTGTGTAAACATCAATTATTTAAAAAATGAAAATTTATTCATAATCATAATTCCATATTCATAATTATAAGTATTATGTTAACTATGAAATCCTATATTTACAACATATAAAATGTTAAACAAATGTAATTATACACTTATACCAAACTTATATGCTCATTGAAACAGATTTTAATATTCCATGTTATTTCAATAGCAAACATAAGCGAATCAAAATTTATTGCAATAGAATATTTCAATTTGTGTCAACTTGTGAACTACATCAATCAATAGCGAAGTAATGTCGATATACAAATTCATGCGTTCGTCTGTGTCATATGCAGAAAATTTACTGACACTCAGAAGTGTCAGATATCCAACGAGAGTCTGAAATAAGTAGTTACAACTATAATCGTTTTGGAAATCATAATAATAACATCCTTAATTTAATGTTTTAGATGTAAAAATTAAATAATTAGTCCCGATTAAATTAAAAAAGTGATTAGATTTGAATAGAAACATTTTTTTCAGTGATTGATATAAATTTCGTTTAATTATTCGTAGATAATATACAAAATTATATAATACACATGAAACTATATATTACAATATGTATAAACATGTATATTAACAATTTTAAGGACTCGCCACTTTGGGGTGTCTTATAAAGACTAAAAATGTCAAATAACACGCAAAAATTCGAACTCAGGCCAGAAACATCATTTAAAACCCTATAAAATTCTGACATAACTTACGTACAAATTGGTAAAAGTCCCATCAGTTATTTCTTATATATACGAGTTCAAAAAATGTGGTTTTATTATATTTTATCGGTATTAATGTATTAAAAATGACATATAAGCACTATTTTGAAAACATTTTTCAGTATTCGCATATTTTTGGGTCCTTGATATATTAAATATAATTTAATTGATTATATATTACAAACTATTCTATAATATACTATGAAACACATATTTTGAAGAAATATGAATTTATATTACACTCAGATATTTTATAACTGGATTACATAATTTTCGAATGATATATATGAAAACAACATAATAATACAATTGTGTTATAATTATACGATCAGCTACAATCGTATGCCAGCAAATATTCAACATTTATCCCATGTACGTTTTCTTACATTATTTTATATTTACAAAGGACAGATAATTTAATTCAGATAGATAAATCCTTTATTAATATAAAATATGTAATTAAAGACTGTATGTTCATACATCGCATATGAAAAGATATGTGAAATGGATTCATATCGTTAATGTATGACTACATGCATAATATAATACAATTACGTTTGTATTTTGCAAAACATTACATTGCTATGTTTTATGCACAAAACTTTAGTTAAATATGGTTTTGTCATTTGACCAGTTCTATGTAATTTAATAATATTTTACCTCTTTTAACTAGATATATATATACACACAAAACATATATAATATAAACTTTAAATTAAGGAAAATGGTACAAGGATCAAAATATATAAAAATCCATTTAACTATATATTTATGCAATAAATTTGATATAAGTGATTCAAATTAAATAAAATATCATATCAAAATTATTTATAACAAATACATGAGACTATAAGTATATATACTTATATATTCGTGCCCATCCATCATTTTGGCGACACCCCAATTTCAGGCTCCATAACTACGAGTGTGCAAAATTTTTTTTGAGAAGCAAATATTGCGGAGCACATCGAGCGGCTTTCGGCCATGAGGGCATGCGGTGGGGCTACGTCCCACCAACTCCCATCCTTAAAAATCTAGTCAAACCTAAAATACGAGGGTCCTAGGGGGCCCCAGCACCGCATTTTGCGGTTCCGTCGTCGAAATGTAAGTTTGATATATTTTCAGTAGACGTACATTTTGACGACTGTTATCGAAATGCCAAAAAAATATGTTCAACCTACATTTTGGCGATATGTTACTGTGGTGCTATATTTCCGTGTCGTCGAAATGTTAGCTTCATATATGTATTCTTATATATAAGAATAATACTTATAAGACTAATAAATAATAACTAATAACTTACTTATAAGAATAATAAGTAATACCGCTTTTAAATATTTTAAATTATAATCTTTATTCTATAACTATTCATTTATTTATACTTATTGTAATTTTACTTTATATATAAAATGTTTCACGCAGTAATATTGAAAGGTTAGAAGATCGAAATTAACAAGAATTACTGTCATCATTTTAACGGTCAGCCAAACGTCGTGTAAATTTAACGAGCCCGTTCAAGTTTACGACTTAACTTTTTAACAGACTTTCGAAAGAAAATATGCTAATTGAAAGAGCCGTTGTAATTTATAATATTAACATCATGAATAATGAAATATTTTTACTATTTAGATAAGGAAGTAGACATTAAGAGACAATGGAAACACGCACACTTTATATACACTTAGACATTTTTAATGTAACATTACTTGATGTAACAGAAGCAGTATAGTTATACACATTAAAAAAATGCTATACGTAAACTTAAACTAAGTGAAATATTAAAAAATTCTTCAGTAAAACTGTTTAAAATTTATGGATAATAGAATAAGTCAATAAAGTAACAAATTCAAGAAAACTCCAAAATATAATATTTAGTTTTAGAAAATTAGCAAGAGAGTTTTTTTTCAAACGCGTTTGGTAAGTTCAGCATTTTATTAATAAACAAGGATATAATGATTTTACGTTTAGAAGCTTTGCGTATATAACAGTTTAACATATGTAGAGTTCTGCAAACATAATAAAGAAGAAATTTCCCCATAAAAAGTTATCAATATTCCGAAATAGGTTGTATTTTGGTTATACTTTATCTTCTACACTGTAGATATTTGAATAATGTAAAAAACATAATTTTAAGTCTTTCGTTAAAGATTAACATTTCGGTGTTAATTTTCAAACATTGTGTGCATGCTTACATAAATGTAAATGTTTGCACACAATTTTGCACATTCACTCTGTACTTAGATCGTCCCAAAATAGAAAGTCCTGAAAATAAACATTTCACATACATTATATATATATAATCATGTCAACCAGTGCTTAATGGGACCCGCCACTTTGGGTTCTGTTTGGGGCTCCCTAACATTCTCAAAGGTATGCGGGGGGGCTGCGCCCCCCCAACCACCCCACCTCTTAAATATCTAGCCAAATCCAAAACGCGAGGGTCCTAGAGGGCCCCAGCACCATGTTTTACTGATCCGTCCCATTAAGCACCACTTCGTATATACAATGGTGCTTATTAGGACATTTTACTATGTTACCAAGTTTCAAGGACCCATTATCCACTATTTATCATATATATATAAATGTATATTTTTATATCAGCCAAGTCTTCATCTAATTTAAATTGATCTTAAACATTAATAAACGATACATCGTGAACTGTCGCTAATATAGTTGTGAGTTATTATAAAAGGTTATTCATATATATTTATTAACTTTAATTTTGTTTTCTTTACATTTTAAAAACATATATATATATAATAATTATATATACATAATTATCTTATTCTAATGAGTTAAGTATATTACAATTAAAAATTAATAACAAAAAAATGTATTGAAACATTTCCATAAATGTTTAACGAAAATCCTATCATTAAATAATGAACTAAAATTTAAATTTGCTTAAAATTAAGATTTGAGTGATTACGCAGATGAAATCTGAACTGATTATTTTGGGAGTTCTTTCATAAAAAGAAGTACTTTTTATGAAAATCAAATTAGAAATACAAAAAATAGATTTCCTTCTTATATTTGTAACTAGATTGTAATAATAAAATAGAAGTAATAGCATACAATATATCATATAATATATAATTGGTTTAAAAACTGAGTTTAATTAAAAACTATTGTAATTATATAATAATAGTTTTATTAATATAAATATAGTTTTATTATATAGAAAAATGTTAAAATTAATTTATTTTTCCAATAAATTGTATATAATGAAATCAGAGTAATAAATACATGTATAATGATTTTATAAATATATTTAATCCTTGGCGCATAGACTCGCTTATACTTGAGTTTTAGTAAAATACAAAATAATTTAAATAAGTAAATATTTAATAAATCTGAAAATAAACACTAAAAAGTTTAAAGCAAGTATTCCCATTTTATATAATGAAACAAATAATTATATTGTTTTAAATTATATATAATTATTAAATTCAATTCGCTACAAAAACTATAATTAATATTGTAACTATAATAAAAAACATTCGACTTTTGTAAATCCAATTTTCATTATATACTTATAGTTAATTGAATTTATATTTTTTTAAAGAAAATATATGAAAACTGCGTATAATAAAATAAATATGTTTTTTACTTTATGAGGAATAAACATTATCAAACATTATATTTTATTCATAAAGAAGTACGTAAATTTTATATAATAAGCCTTTTATACGCACTTAAATGAAATAAATGATTTATTATAAATAATTTATATTTTACTAGCATCTTCTTCATTTTATTTTACGTTAATATATATCTGTTTAAAAATGAATAGTTTAACTAAAGTAATAGAAGCAATCGCATATGATGAAACTGTATTATACATTGTGAAAATTTATGTCATTAAAATATCTCACTTTAAGACACTTTTATAGAAAAGATATTGTATCTTTATATATTTATATTATTATTTATGTACGTTGCATGAAAATGTATTGATTTAAGATACTTTTTTAGCATTGTATAATAATAACGTTAGTATACTGAAGACCCAAATGTATAATATTACTTACTGAATGTCAAAACAGTGAAAACAAAATGATGGAAACAACATCAATAATCATTTAGTTTAAAAATATGTTTGCGGTATAGGTGAATTTAACAATATAAATATATATAATAATACAGTAAAACAATACGATATAAAATTCACTTTATTTTATAATAATAATGTATAAGTTAAATATTATTTGTACTTCAATTATTCAAACAAATTGAAATAAATAAATAATTATTAAATGTAATTAATTAAAAATATTTTTTAACTAAATTATTATTCCTGCACAGTTAAAATTAAAATTATTCAAAATAGAATTCATTATTATAAAAAATGAATGAATCTATTCAGAATATATGAAATTCTTTGAAAAAATTATTATATTTAAAAAATAATCATCACTTAGTATGCTCAATTTGTTTAATATAAAAATATTTAATATATAATTATAACTTTATAAAGCACTAACATTTTTAACGATAATAGTTATGAACATAATGCCGATGAGAAAATAGTTCAGTACGAATTAAATTAGACCGTCAGTATTTTTATAATTATATTTTAAAAAAGGATTATAGGAAGAGACGAATTATTCTGGATTTTAATCCGTAATTAACTTCACTAATCAAATTATAGGACTCAATTTTAAGTAGAAATCTAAAAGCATATTATTCCACTTACAATCTTTAAAGAAAATAGTTATAAATTATTTTATTTTTATAACATTCTTTGATACATGTTTTTATTATATTGTTGAAATTATAATGTTGTTTATTTAATTTAATGTAATTTTGAATTTCTGAAAATTCGTATATATATATTAAAATTAATATAATATAATGAATGTTGCAATGTAAATTAATATAAATTTATTCACTTTTATTAAAAATTATTAATTATAATAATTAATTTAAATATGCAATAGATATATAATATTATAAAAGCAATGAATTAAACATTCAGAGATTGAGAGAAAATGTATAGCTATATATATATATATATATACACACATCTTGCATAATTTACAATTTATGAATTCCAATATTAAATGCAATGAGAAAATATCAAAATTTGTAGTACAATTTTGTGATTCAAACAAAATGGCCGACTTTGTAATTATAGATTTCGGAAATACAGTTTCAGAATTAAAATTTTTTTTTCTCTGAAAAAGACGTCATCATTAACTAAACATAATTCAGCGTCAAATTTTTTTTCTTTAAAGAAGAAGGTCTTTCCTCTTCAATATCGTACTACATCTGATTATATACCGCATTTTTCAATTCCGTTCCGTCAAAAACTACGTCTGACGGCGTGAAGTGGGTGGTTCTTTCGCTGGAACATTTATAAAGAAGAAGAAAAAGAAGAAGAGGAAGAACAGAAGCGGCCGCAAAAATTCATTATTAGAGTTAAAAAGAAAGACACGGAAGGGTAGCGTGGATTTTGTAGTCGTCAAGGTCGACATAAAAGTCTTCTCGAAAAAACCGTGTCACACTTCCGCGAGTGCATACTTCGAGAAGAAAATGGGTTTGCAATGTTTAAAGCGTCCACGCGAAAAGACTAAAATGCTGGAAGATTGGAGACAGAAATTTACGAACAAAATTTCTCCGGTTAAGTTTTGTGCCATGTAAATATACAAATTGGATGCATAAATTTAAAGGCTAAAAATAACGTTGCTTTTGAATGAATTGTTGAGCATGCTAGCTACGAAACTTGAAATATTAATAATGAAAGGTAAACAATTTTTCGCTATTTGCAAAATTTCTTTTCAGAAATGAGTCTTTTGACGCAAATATATTATATGTGTGTTGAATTGTTTTTTTATTCTACTAGGGTTGCGCTCACCATTATTCTTTTCGAAGTCGTTAGAGATGAATATATTGACATAAACGATTTTTTCAAACTATATATACACAAAGAGGGAACGTAATAC
>JABFQC010004454.1:0-12663 GCA_022817085.1 Psilanteris sp. ZL-2020
ACCTACAATTTTTACAATCTTGACTGTTGAATTGAATATCTGTTTATTCATATACACTATCTGTAGTTTAACAATCTAATTTTAATATCTAGATTGTGAATTTAACAATCTTTTCTCTCAGTGTAATGTTAGTCATTTTTAATATAACATTTTTCTCCGTGTATATGCCCTCTGGATGTTTGGATATTTACCACCATGACGCACTATAATATATACTATATATAAATAAATGTAATGTATAAATGATTAACTACAAATTATGATAAAAAAAGGGAGGAGGAGAAACTTGTTTCTGGTCTACTTGACCAATCGTAATAAAATTTACGTTCTTTTTAAAATTAAATAATCTTGTTCACTTTTTGCCAAAAATATATACATTTAATGAAAATAAAAACACTATTACCAAGCTTAAAAGGTGAACTCATCTCTGGTTATAATTTTCACTTTGCGTAACCACGAAAATGTTGTATTTACGTTGTTAAATTATCATTTTCATACGTTACGCGAAAGTCATATCCCAAGTTGGCAATTACCATAACGAGCACGGGGTTTCGCATTTACCATATCAAAAGCTTACGCTTAACCGTAAGGAAGTATACTGCATAAAATCTAACTTACATTTAAAGTACATACCGTGCGGAAATGAACCTCTGATAAAGTGCATTAATAATCGCTATTCAGACATAAAACTATCTTAAAAAATAAAAATGATTTCAAATATACTACGATATTTCAGGATCACTTCTTATGATTCTGTTCGTATGGATAACTCGATTTCAAAACAGATTCAAAGGTCGTAAACATTTCATCCTAAATTGTGTGAATCTTTCATCCTTTCTTCTTATCATTTTATCATACAATTTACTTTCGTTGACATTAATTTCGCGAGTTTGATTTCATATATTAATTTTGTCTTGTATAGTTATATATATAAATATATTTTATACACTTATGTCGCCAGAGCCGTTCGCCAATCCCGTAACACTAATTGATCGAGTGTTTCTTTTATTAAACAAACAGATAAAACCTAACTGAGTATTAGTCGGAGTGGAAAATGTATCTTAGCAACAGGTGTATTTCAAGTTTCCAAAGCCGAGCACGTTCGTCGCTGTTATTTTACTTTGTGCCTGTTTATTCATGCATATCATTTCTGGCACTTCGTTTTATTTTCCACCTTCTTTTATATTCTGCAAAAACTCAAACAACTATCCTTTTTTATACGAATAAGTGAATGACGTTGCCTTTTTCGATGCAAGCGCAACAACTGACTACATCAATGAACGCCGATCGCTGAATCCTGAATTTTATCCAACAATTTTAAATGCAAAATTTAAATGTTTTTATTACTTATATATATTTATAAATATACGTGTGTGTATATATATACGAATAATAATCCGCGCAGTTTGAAGGAACAGACGTCATTTCATGTTACGACAATTTGTATAACTTCGATAAATTTGACGCAATAAATGAATCGTTTATATGATATGTCGACATTTTTATTATTACAATAATAAGTGCTTTATAATGTTAAATCTTTCAAATTTGAACCATTAAATTTATTTTATATTTATTATATGTTATTTGTTTAAACCGTCAAAAAATATAAGTGAATAATGTAATATTTTAAATACAAAAGAATATTATAATGAATTATTAATAATAATTATGATTCAATTCAAAACAAAAATTTGTTTCGTGCTCTAGAACTTTTTTTTGTAAAATATCGACTTTCGAAGTAACACCAATTTCTTAAATGACACTAACAAAAATTTGCTTACGAGTAATTAAATTCAGTGTTTATACAAATACTTATAGATGAGTACGTATATAAATATTTAAAAAAATCTACATTTAATGATATTTTTTAAATTAAATAAACTTAGGTATAATATCAGTTATATGAATATCACTTTTATACAAAATTGAAGAAAATATTTATTATGAAAGTATTAAATAGTTTTTTAATTCTAAAATGTAAATTTTTTGTGTGCGTAATTAAAATGTAATAGAACTTTGAATATATTTAAAAGTAATGTTTGTACGTAATTAAGAAATAGTACTAACATAAATTAAAATTCATATAAAAATACCATTATATATTCCGATTAATTTTTATAATAAAAATTGTATAATTCAACTGAAACTTTCATATAATTCTTAAAATATTTCTCTCAATGCATGCAACACAAAAAATATGGTCAAAAAATTATAAAAGAAAACTAAATAGAAAGTTTATAATGTTTTTATCCTAATGCACTAACGCAAATATGCCGAAATTTGCGGTTTCAGATTATACACTTGGTAGCAACTTTCTCATGAAATTCGATTCCCTCAAACTGGAGTGGTACACATATATGTCCATTAATTTTTCAGCAAAAAAGCGTCCGTTTTTATTATTAAAGTGTCTTGATGTATTCAATTTCATTACATTAAACATTTAATTGAAGGTTAAATGTTGCTTTTTCAACCCCATACACATAAAGTGCGCGCGAATATTTGCCCCGAGAAATAGTAAAATCCACACTTCTATAAAAGCAAGGCAAGATTTCGATCGCGTTATTTAGTTTGCAGCTTCGTTTTCTTTGGACAGAATATAAACTCGTTTACATTTCGTTTAACTTATTTTGTTTTTATTCGTTAAACGGCATTGAAAGTCACAATTTTCTTTCGATTTTTATCGGCGGTAATTTTGTTTATTAATATATTAATATGCACAAAGGCGTTGTGGTAAAGTAAATGAAGAATAAAACGAAACGCACAATAAGAGCAAAATTATATAATATTTCGATAATTTTGCATATTTTATATTAGGAGGAAAATATAGAATCACGTAATATTATAATAACACATGTTAAATAACAATTATTCAAAGTAATTGTTTTGTTTATTTTTTATTCTAATATTTATTATGATCTATAATAATAGCATTATATATATATATATTTAATATAAAATTATTGTAAAAGAGGTTTTGCATTTCTGTAAAATACTTTAAAAAAATTGCGTTGATTTAATATGCGCGGAAACAATATTATATAAACTGAATATTCACCTTGATATATTAAATGTTAGAAAATTAAAGCTTATAAAATTCATTCCAAATATATATATATATGTACAAATCGTTGTCTATGAATATATATATCATTAAAATCAAATCTATGATTCATTAAAAATATTTCTTATAATTTAAAATAAAATAAATTTTATAATTATGTTGTTATCAAATTTGTGATTAATAAAAAAGTATTTATAATTAATATTTTTGTAACGCATTTTTTTAATATTAATATGAATTATTATTATTAATTTTATTTGAAAGCAATAAAGAAATATAAACGTTAAAAAGAAAGAGACATGAATTGCGTCGCGTTACTAAATATGAAGCAATTACGCTTGTTATAAATACGTTTATTTAAGTTTATAATAGGAGAAACATAATATTTAAGTAGCTACACAAATCTTTCATTTCTACGTTCTTTATCAAGTATGCCTTTTTATTCTACGGTTACGACAAAGGTACATTCTTGACTTTTGTACGGAAAATGCAATTTTGTAATCTAATATTCCTGTGAAATACATCAATATTGATATAATTATTTTTATTCACATAATCTGTATGAAAAAAATTTAAAAGTATTCTTTATTTTACAAATGATTTGAATTATAGTTGGGTAAATAATTTGTATATATTTTTTATGTATAATGTATATAGCATAATGGTTTATAATATATTATATATTTATAATGTATCATTTAATAAAGTGATAATAGTTATTATTTTAAATTTTTATACTTTTTGCACTGTAATAATTTGACATTTTGTGTTTTAATGTAAAACATAATATAAGAAGTATAAGAAGTTTTTTTACGAATACAATAAAAAAATACTTTTATAAGAATTTATTTTATAATAATTTTGTTGAATCCCAATCTGTTTGTAAAACAAAAACAATATTATAAGATCGAAGTTTACACGAGCGTTACACAATTATTGATGGTGGAAAGGCGTCGAAATTTGCACCTAATATAACACCATTATTTAACTATACCTTTATACCTTTGGGTATCAAGGATATTCCAAATTAAGTTAAACATTGATTTGGGGCAATTGGCAGTGTATTCATCGCCAACAATAATAAATGTATTTTATTTGGTAATGAAATTATTTGACTGTTTGTGTGAGTTTGACTGATTTAGTGATAAAAAAACAGTCGCTTTTGTATCAAATTTTTCAACAATTTTATCACATTTTTACACTACTACATTTTTGGTAAAAACTCCAACGCTATGAATACATTTACTATAAACGATGTAATAACAAATAATAATAATAATAATATTTAACCATTCATTCATCCACGCAGAAAAAAGTAGTATTATCTGAAACAGTGAATCTATCGACGGTAAATTAAACATAATAGTCAAAACCTATGAATTATGTTGTCAACATTTAACTTTAAATTGACACTTATTATTCAAAAACTTTATTGTCAACGTATGACAATCAGATAGCTTGTTCGTATATTAATACTTTTGGTGACTAAGTTAGTCAAAGATTGACTAAATGTGACAAACTTTTTTTTCTGTGTGATATTAATGGAACCAATTTTTACATACTATTCAAACAAATTTATAAAACAATCAAATAAATTCGGTGAATAATTTCTTCAAAACTAAATTACCCAGATCCATTTTTTATATCAACGTTAGATTATAAGATTATAATAATGTTTCGACTCAAACACATTTCATAAGAAATAATCCAATCTTTTAATTTAAATTCACTATTTACACCTATACTTCTATATTCTAATTTAACAATAATGAAATAGATAATATCAAATTGATACAGCACTGATTAAGTAAAAAATAATAAATATTTTTAATCAAATTTTAATTAAACAGTCCTATAAATAGAATGTGAATAATTTGATATATATCATTTGAAGTATTACCAGTTATTATATAAGATTATTAAAGATATTACAAAGTTATGATTGAAATTGTAATAAGTAAATCTTGTTACTTTTATAATGTTAAAATAGAAATAATATTAAACTGTTTTGACTTTAAAATTATTTAAAACTAAAATAAATATAAACAAAATGTACAATTTATAAGAAAACATAATTGAACTATCTTGAAGGAAAACGAACAAAATTATAAAATTTTTAAAAACAATCGAGTTGAAAATAATTTAGATATGTATAATTTAAGAATTACGTTTTAAATCGCTAATGAAATAAAAAATAAAAATAAATCGTTCGAAATCCAAATATTTTATCTCGTCTATTAAAAGCTATATTTGATTCAAAATTGTATTTTTTTTCTTATACATTTGCATTGTCTCTGATTTTTAGCAATAAATTAAGAATTTCCTGCGCATTTAGTTTCCCTCAGCGCATAACTTAAAATTTTGTTGTTTCAACTATATAAGTATATATTTAAATGTCTCATAAATAAATTTTGCCTAAATCATCAAATAAGATCAGCTCTTCGCATTAGAAATTATATTATATTTGACATTAATTCATATATATATATATATATATATATGTAAATATTTTAACTCGATTGATTGTCGATATTAGAATAAACATCTTGGATATTTTATAATCTTAGATATCTTACTTGATTAATACGAAAAAAATGTATAATATAATTTAAATTGAATATTTTTTTTCATAAAATCTGTAAAAGAGTAATTTAAAAATCAATTATTAAGTCTATCATACAAATAGGTATGAAAAGAATGTTCATAAAAGTTGTAGTATAAATTTCACACGCGTTTCATTCATAAACACACTTCCCGGATTCATCAGATATGGTGCGCTAATTCAGAAATGCAGAAAACAAATCTTGTAAACATTAAACTCATTGTAACTATATATAAATAACAACTTCCCCTCTATTTTAATATATAAAGCTATTAATTACGCGAGTAGTGTACCAATTAAATTAATATTGCACATGACTAAAATTACACATGCTTGTTGCGTCAAATTTAGGGTATTTTTAAATATTTTTCAAATCAATATTTGCTCTATTTATGTATTTATATTATTATTATTATTTTTATACATATTATAGTATAAGAATTATTTATTTTCTTGAATTATACAAACACTTTCAATCTACGATACAATAATTTTCTCTTACATATTTTCTCAGCATCAAAACTATTAATATTGTAATTTTAACATCATCAATTTTCCGCAAGTTCACATCATTGCATTACAATAAATACGTTTCAATATCTTTTAATTTTGTATCGCAAGTAACTTTCCTACCCATAAAAAATGGATTACAATTTTCGAAGGTTAAAATCCCGCCGTAAAGCAATGCAATTGGAGAATGAAAAATGACAATTTTCAAATTGAACATGAAAATTCTATTTAATCAAGACAAAATTTAAAATTTAAATTAGAATTTGAAACTTTAAATTTAACATTGAAGGACCGCGCCACCGAGCTTTGCGAAAAAGAAGAACATATAAAAGAGTCTATATATATGTATATCAATTGCATATATCTTATTTACACGCGCGGCGTGATTAATTCGTACACCGGATTGCAGTTAATACGATCGTCGATGAAGATTTTTGACAAAGCTTCGTCTTTGTCATCGCGAAGACCCTCCGGTCATAAAAGCACCAACAAGAAATCGCAACGTAATAAAGAAACGCGGCCATTCAAAAGCAGATATAGATTATTGTATTCGCACTGGAATCGACGCGCAAACGAAAAATCATTCTGCTCTGCATAATTGATGTGAATTTTTTCTTTTCACTCGCGACGCGCGTTTTCCGTATCACGATTGCGTCATTTATCAAGCTTACATTTCCGCGCATTGATTTCATTTATTTAAACTAATTTTTATCATTTGTTTTGCCGCGAAACAGAATCTTTCGCCCGCAAAATGTGAAAAATGGTAAAAAGCACAAACTGTCGTCATTGTTTTGTTACATAAAGCATCACAAGTGTATATATTATGCATATAAAAATACGTAGTATTTATTTATATTTTGAATAAAGAAAACATATAGTTGAGTGGAAATACTGTAATCGTTTGTATCAATCAGTATTAATTTGAATTTTGGAGGTAACGATTTTATAAAAAAATAACTTATTGTTTTTGCGCGGCATTCTCTCAATGGCTCAACATCGACTGGCTGGTGAAAAAACAGTTGCACCAATAAGCTCCCGCGTAATATTTTCGGCCTCGTGTAACCCACCAATCACATCTTTGTTACAGACTAGTTATATAAATTATTCAAACAATGATAATAAAAGATTATATAATAATAAACAAATGTCAATTAAATTTATTTAACGATCAAATCGAAATTAAAATTGCGTATATTTTATATTTTTTTATTTACAGTCGAATGCAGCCTGACAACAATGAAAACATTCATTGTTGTCATTAGACTTTCCACGTAATCGAACTTATGTATATGTAATAACGCACGCGACGTATTATTTTATATACCAAACGTCAAAAATCGGAATAATAATTTATTAATAATTCAAACATATATTTAAAACCGTTGATCTATGACTGACGTGTACGTTAAAAATACACGCTTTATCCGAGAATTATTGTTCGAAATTGAAATAAACTTTAATTTAAATCTACATTGGCGAAATTGCCGCAGGTTTTGAAAGGATCCGAAAATTGTAAATTTTCTTGCAAGCGAAGAAAGGATTTTACGCAAATCTAATAAAATTGAATATTTGTTATATCGTTTTCAAGTGTCGCGTTTTCACAATGAATATTAGCTTTATTCGCTTCTCTTCGTATTGAATAAAGCTTTAATAAAATATTATATATATAAACATAAACAAGTAAATATTTCCTAAACGGGACAAATGTAAATAAAACTCTTCCAGAGCGAATTTGACTAATGTAGTTGTCGGAAAATTAGAAAATAAGAAAAGCCTATTTTTCAGCCGCAGTAGAATTTCATTTATTCGAGTGAACGAAAACACTTTAAAAAATGAAAACGGTTATTGAATTTTACGCGTGGTGTTTTCTTTTTCGGAAAATTGCGACGTTTAATTAAATGCAGGCAGCCCGGTCGATGCCAAGAAGCGCGACAATTATTACGTCTTCGGAAAAAACGAAGCAAAATGATAAATATTTCGTCGAAAACCGTTCCGACGAATTTGATCGATCGAGACCGGTATTTTTTTTTCGCCTCTCTAGCGTTATTGCGCTGCAATTTTGACACCGAAAATGCAGCTGCATTTTCCGCGCGTAAATATTTTCTATCCGAAAACTGACGGCTTTCATGTCCAGCGGATGCATTCGCGTTAATTCGTTCGACAAAATGCGATGTCTTGTCAAGCCGCGCATGCATGATTAATACACCCGAACGGCGCGTCGAAATAAAGCTTTTGATTCCATGAAGCGTCTTTTTCTCGAAACGTTGAAAACGCGCGGCGATAATCAGCCCTTCCTTATTTTTCCATTTCTTCGCCGGAAAACGTCACAAATAATATTAATGTTGATTCAATTTTTGCATCATTTTCAATCGTAAATAATCATATTGTTCAAATCGAATAGATAATTTTGTTGAAAGTCATTTTATCCGTTTTTATCATTTTTACCCTCGTATTATATGTACAAGGGATTTTGATGACTTAATTAGAATTTAGAATTAAGCTTATTTTTGTCCGAGTAGATTGAAAGAGCGAGATAGCAATAGACCAGAATGCAATAGAAAATTATTATTTACGCATCAAAATTAATACAAATTATTACATTGTTCCGATTATATTTTGTTTGATTAAATGTGTTAACGGGTATGTTATGTTTGGTTATTTGGTTTTGCAACAACTTCGGGCCTTAGGGAGAAATTCATCTACGGAGTTTCTTGAACATCAAAGTACATTTTAGTATGAAAATTTGGTAAACATTTAATAAAAAATGATCAAATATGTAACGAATGCAAAATATTCTATGCGACATGTAAAGATATATTTTTTAAGAATAATTTTCCGAGCAATATTTGATTGCACGCGTTTTTTATTTCACTTGGAAAAGTTTGAAATGAAGTCAAAGATTAAGAGGTGGATAAAATAATCGATATAAAACGAAACATCGAAAATGATAAAATCGAAACTGAAAATAAATAATAAAAAACTTGTTTTCGCGCCTGCGAGGCGATAGTATCGCTGAAACGGATATTTTTTCGGGGAAAAAATTGTGCTCGGGATTTTCGAACAACTTTTGTTACGGCTTTCTAATTGACTACAATTTTAACACCTGCGAGATTAGTAGTAGTAGTAATCTGCTTGTTATAAGTTTGTTTTCTTTCTTTTTTTTTCGATTACCCCGCGTCTATTTTTAAGTTTAGCAGAGGGAAAGGAATAAACAAATTAGTAAGATATAAACGGATTACTGGCGAGACGCTATTCCGTAATTGCCAGACATGAATAATTTCAATAAAATCTATTTTTCAAAGATTTTTAAAATTTCAGAAAATATCAATCCCTGCATCAAGAAAAAAAATTTCTGTTTGCCATCTAATTAATTTTCAATTTAAATTGTTTATTATTCATAGTTCGAAGAATTATTTCCTCACGCGCCACAGTAATATTAAATTGGAATAATAATATGAAAAATATGTAAAATTTAAAAAGATACAATTTTAAATATGTTTTTAAACAACTTCAAAGTCTACGCTCATTTTGTTAATAAAAAAGATAAAAATTGAAACCCAGTTTCTTTATTACGAAATAAGTTTTTTTTTCCATCCCGACAAAAGTAATTAAAAACAAACAAACGTATTTTGAATATTACACATATTTATTATTGTTGTATTAAATTGGTTATTATTTTGTTTTTGTAAACTTACATGAAAAACAAGTTTTTGCATAAAATTCTTTTCAACGGCACATACTTTATTACTCCCTTTTTAATATTATGTTAATATTGAAATACTTTATATAATTAATGAGAAAAAAAAGTTGAATTATTTCACATTAATTGAACATTCTAAAATAATAAACAAATAAAAGTATTTCGATCGTATGCAGTTATTATTCATTATTTATATGTAACGACATATCAAATTGTTTAATTTAATAACGAAAAATTAAAATTACATATACTGTATATCATATTACAATGAATTATTATTAGTATACTTTTATGACACGTTGAATATTTTATTAATAAAAAGTAACAAGAATATGATTAATCAAATTAAAAATAAGTAACAAACGAGAAAAAATGCATCGCAAAATTTGGAATTAAAAAATTATCATTTGTTATAGTCGTACGGGTTGTTTAATCGTGTGTACCAAAAATGTTACAAATACCAACAGATTGTAAAATTAAAAATGTATGTCAAGACATTTCACGAAGAAAACAATCGTATGCGAGGAAATGCACACGCGAATAAATTAACTCTTTTTATGATTACTGCTCAATCCGGCCAAAGCTGTTGCTGCGAACATATTAACTTGCATATTAGATATTGTAAGCCTTCTCCCTTGCCGGGTGCATTCAAAAACACATTCGCGTTTAATTAAAGTTCAAACTATTTTATGACTTGAACAAATGATGCTTTACACTTTTTTTTGATTGAGATATAACTTATGTTAATTAATACGTTTATTTGCGAACAAATAGAATGCGACGGGTTTAGTTGCAATATATACGTATATATATATTATATAAATGCATATATACATAACTTTGAGATATCGAAGAGATGGAAAAGCAACATTCGTTGAGCACTTTATTTTAATATTTTAATTTATGCATTTATTTTATTTCTTTATAATATAAACACGAATTTTATATTAAATTAGTTTTCAAAATAGTATTTAAATTTTAATTTCGAGGCGCGAAACTCCTTTTATGCGAATGTTCATTATAAATACCAACGAAAAGGTTAATCTTGGAATATTCTAATTCTTGGAATAATTAAATAATTTGTCAACAATTCTACGTTTGTTTATAAAATTATATAATAATTGTAGGACAAGGGAGGGAGGTATAGAATAAATTTGTAAACAAATTAGAAAAAACGTTTGAATATAAAAAAGGATAAAAATATGAAAACATTTAACAAGTTTTTCAATTTTTATGTCAAATGGGCTGCACTTTTCTCAACTTATTGAATTTAAAAAGGTTGGCAAGTGTTTGCATTAACAAAGTAGTGCGTTTTTAGTTTCATCCGGAGTACAAACAATGTAAAAAGTTCTGAATACACAGCAGAATTATATTTCTAATTTAATCGACTCATTAGAATACGAATTTACGGATTTTGCTAATATTATCGGGTGGATTCAGTTGAATAAATAAAAACAGGAAAAGCTAAATTTTCAAACTTTTAACATATCGATTCAATTTAAATTATTCGAAATCTGTTTTAAATACCGTGAAAGGGAAGATTATAAATATCAGTTATGGTTTTTGAAAATTTGCAT
This sequence comes from Psilanteris sp. ZL-2020, assembly GCA_022817085.1. Lineage (NCBI taxonomy): Eukaryota > Metazoa > Arthropoda > Insecta > Hymenoptera > Scelionidae > Psilanteris > Psilanteris sp. ZL-2020. The sequence goes on from JABFQC010004454.1 coordinate 11,454, forward strand.
ATTTTATACATTTTATTTGTTATTTATTGTGTTTAGTGCAACACGGAAACATGATAAAATGTTATCATTTTGAACTAAGAAATTATCGATATACATTTTTTTGTATTGATCTCTATTTTCTTGTTTTATTATTATAATTGTATCATTATTAAATTAGTAATTTCATTTATCATGGTTTTTGCTTATATAAAAATAAAATATACATAATTTATATTTTTAATCAACAAAAGCCCTTCCTAAAAGTTACGCAATTAATAATTGGAACTATAAATCTGTAATCCTACTTCTTCATAAATCTTCGACGATCGCGATTTCAAAATGAATTATGATTTTACATTCCCTAATCTAAACTCCAAAACAAAAACAAAATTAGTGGAACAAAACAAAAAGAGAAACAAAAAATCTGAAATACCTAAAATGTACCTAAATTACCTAAAAATTCTAAAAGTTTAAACTTGTTTTAAACTGCAAACAAACAATGAACGTTTCGTCTTTTGAAGCATCCGCGATCAGTTCATCCGACATTTAGTTAAATAGCATATCCCTAAAATTGGTGTAAATTGAACGAAGAAATTGTCGTGGTTTATCGATATCCTCACCTGTTGATCACAGACCGTGTGAAAAAGTGGGTGCAATTTGCGAGCCGAGGTGGACGAGTGTGAATCGGGAAATAGAGAACACGACAATTGTAGTTGCGAACAACACCAGTCACCAAAAAAAAATGCTTTCGATCTTGTCACCACGAAGTCACCAGTACTTTTGAAGTCCACGCAAGAATGACGGCAATGCCTTCGTCGACATCCTATATATGACGGTATGTTCAACTCCCGCTTTGGCGCATGACGTTTCTCGCACAAAAGAGAATATGGACAAACTAGGTGTAATGTGCGCTAATGTAACGTGTGTCCGATATTAAAAAAGGATACAATGTAAGGAATTCACTTGTGCAATGTCATACTTTTCGTGATATTTGACGTGAATCGTCCCACGATAATGCATAAATTACACGGCTTTTTGCGAAGGGGAGGAATCAACTATAACGTTGAGCAGATTCCTTCGTGTATTGTAGAACACAAATAAATTGCCAATCAATTGTCTAAGCTCATATTGGCGATATTATAAAATCATATTCGAGACTGTATTTATCGTGAGGCAAATATAGTGGTTTTTTAAAGGGTTGTTTTTTCTGCTAAATAGAAGTGATTTGCGT
>JABFQC010004455.1:0-12663 GCA_022817085.1 Psilanteris sp. ZL-2020
TTTGATAATTTAACTAATTTTCTATAGAGGATTATATTAAGAAATTTAATATATACCTATTTCTTTTATAATCTTGAATGTTTTAATTATATATTATAATAAATATTGTGTTCTTTTAATTTATGTATACATGTTATGTTCTTATACAGTAGATGCATTTAATTGATGAATATGTGACTATTTATTATTAATTTCTAATTAAATTATTTGCATATTATTATTATATACATTGACAATCAATGTTGAGAAGTATAAAATAAGTAAATTGACCTTTTTGACTGTCCCCAGACTAGATAACGTTTATAATAAATATTAGACTTAAAAATTAAAATATTTATTTTTATTTTATTTGTTGTTTATTGAAACATACAAACTTGTTTTTAGTGTTATTGATGTACACATCACTTCATTGGTCAATCATGATTTTTTTACATGTTATTAATTTTTTAAAAAATATATTCATACATTTTTTGTAGAAAACATTAATATATCTTAATCAACAAGCGCAACTTTCTTTTAACTAATAAAATTAAATTAATATTTGGTATTAATTTATTTATAACGATATTATTACTAATTTTATGTAATAATATTTATTTTTTTGTCAATATGTTAACTTGTTAGAAAACATTAATTGTTAGTTTTTCAAACTGTAAATTATATATTGCACATATTTTTTATTTAATGAATTTGAATGTTTTTAAATAATATTTGTAATGTTTACAGTGATAACCGTTATGAGCGAATTCAATATGAATGCATACGATGTTTGAAAGCCATCATGAACAATACTGTTGGAATCAAGGAGATGTTGGCACACCAGGAAGCTTTAACTATTGTAGCTAGATCTTTGGAACCAAGCAAACCAGCTGTAATGCATGAGGCAGTGAAACTCCTCGGTGCCGTTTGTTTAATTTCTGGTGAAAGCCACAAAAAAGTTTTAGCTGCAATTACTATGAATGGGGAATTTAAGCGACGCGAAAGATTTATCCCTATTATACAGGGATTGATGACAAAAAATGAAAATCTACGGGTATGGATTTTTTTTTACATTTAAATAATATATTCCATACATTGTTTTATTAAAAATATACTTTCATTATCTATAAATTAAATATTATTTAATTAACGAAATATATATCATCTATAGCTTATATCTCAATTGTTAAAAGGTATTATTCAATTTAAACTAAATTCCATTTTATTTGGAACTAACTTACATGCAAATGATTAATAATACATTTCTTTGTATAAAGGTGATGTTTGTATAATGTAAATTAAGTTTTTAAATTAAAGAATATATAATTAAATTTTTTAATGGTTTCTTTGCTTTTTAAGCAATTTAAATAGCAATTTATTTAATACATTATGTAAAGCTTTATATGTAAACTTCTTTAGATAGTATAAAATATATTATAATTTGAACTAATATTATATAATACTAAAATAAAATAATATAGTTATATTTATGAAAGTTTTTACGAAAACTTTTACTAGAATAATAATAATAATAATAATAATAGTTTTAATTATATAATTAGAACAAACTTATTTTTCAAAGTAATTTACAAAAAATATTCTTAGAAAATCATTTAAAATCCTTAAGATATAAATTATAGTAAATAATATAAAATAACTGAAATAATTTTCCTTTTATACTTGAATTAATAATGTTAATAATGTTAGAATAGGATTAATTATTATAATTATTATATAAAAAGTAATGTTTTAAATAATGTAATATATTAAAGTTATCAATATCAATCACTGGATATTGTTTTTATGTTATTAATAACTGTTTATTACACTAAAGTCTAATAAATATATAAGTAAAATATAGATAATTTTATAATTGAAAAATATTAAAAAATAATGTTTTTAATTATAAAATGTATTTGTTAATTAAAAACAAATTACTATAATTATTAAACATCACTTCATAGTAACAAAATTAATTTAGAATTTATTTTATAATTTAATATTTGAATATGATATTTACATAATAGTAAAATATTTTAATACCATTTATTGCTAGTGTGAATTGTAATACAATGAAAATATATTTTACATTATATAAAGTAATACTAAAATTACTTTCATAAGTATAAATTAATATAACACTTTACTTACCTTGAAAAACGTTGTATTAACTAATTGTTAATCATCATTTCCATCTTATTATTAAATCTTGTCTATACAAGTCGAAATGTAATTAAGATTAAGGTTTAAACAAGTTCTTACTTATTAGTTCGATAATTTAAATAACACGGGTTTGTGATATTAAAGTATGGCATATCAAAAACGTAGATTTTGTATATATTTATGCAAAATTTTATCAGTTTACGAATATAATAATAATAATAATAACAATAATAAAAATAATAATGATTACAATAAATTTCATTAGGTTGCTTGTCTTCAACTTATTAACTCCATAATTTCTTCTGCTGAAGACCTTGATTTTCGAGTACATTTGAGAAATGAAATTATGCGAGTTGGTTTTGCCGACATCATAGATACTTTGGAAGCCGATGAATCGGAGGGCTTAGCAACACATTTAAAAATTTTTATTGATGATAAAGATGAAGATTTTGAAGAATTCATGCAAAGGTTTGAAAACATACGAATGGAATTTGATGATGTCAATGACTGCTTCGTGATCATCAAAAATACAGTTCTTGACACTCCAGCTGAACCTTACTTGCTTTCAATATTGCAACATTTACTATTAATCAGAGACGACGCCTCAACTAGGTAGTTTTTCATTTTTATTATCTGTTTTAAAATCATGTCATTATATTTGTTATTGTCTAAATTAAATTACATATATTTAATGTGTTTTTAATTGAGTGCAAATTTGTATTTTGAAAAAGCAGGTTAACGTTTTAAACTTATATATTTAACATTTTTTGCAACATTTATTAAAATTTCAAAGACATAAAAAGCAGTATGAATGTTATCCAGTTTGATTTAAAATAAAATTATTAAAATTTGATTTAATAATATCGTGTCTATTATGTACTGAATGTTATATTGTCAATGACATATTACATTTAACAAAGTAATAAACAAGTTTATTATGTCCAATTAAACTTATGCTAAATTAGAAATTTAATAAATAAAGTGATATGTTTTACTTTAGTATATTACTCCTTTTATTTAATAAAATATATTTTCTATGACCACTTTTAATTCATAAATATGTAATTAAATTTAAACTAAATGTCAAAATTTTAAAACAAGATATTCTTAGTAATGTAAATTAATTTTTGACATAAATGAAAGTATCATCTATTTTATAATTATTTACAAAATGTAATATATAAATTAAATGTATAATTGGTGCTTTATAGGGCTGCGTATTATAAATTGATTGAAGAATGTGTTTCGCAAATCGTACTACATCGATCTGGTTGTGATCCAGATTTTAGTGCAACAAAACGATTTCAAATTGATGTTCAACCTTTAATTGATAATTTAATTGAAAAATCAAAAGTTGAAGAAGATAACAAATTAGCAGAAGTATCACAGAAATTAGAAGAAGCAATTGTCCAGAAACAAGAAGCTGAAGCCAAATTACAGTATGCAGAAAAGAAAATTAAAGAATTGCAAGGAGGGGGTGCAACTACCAATTCACCATTGATAGCTGTATGTCTTAATTTCACTCAGTTGAAATATTTAAAATATGTGTTTATTTAATTAATCCAAAATCTTAAGATAGTTACTGCTTCAAAGTTACAGTATAAAATGAACTTTTCTTAAAATAATTGTAAATTTTTTAAATTAAATTATTAATATTAATATTCTGCACAAAAACATGATAATAATTAATAAATTATTTGTATTTTAACTTCATTCTTGGTATTAATTTTAATATTAATTACAAGGTTATATTTATTATCATCAATAATGATTGAGGTTGCTGTTAATTGATTCATTATTATATTATTTTATTTTTCTTTAAAAAATGTAGAAGTAAAAAATAATACCCTTTTAAAATAATTTTTAATTAACAAAATTACTTTTGAAATTTAAAATTAATTGGCTTTTATGATGCAAGAAATATTAATGCTGTCAATGTATAATAACATTGTATTATCTTTTATTCTATTTAATTAATGATTTTTTTCAAATTAATGACGAAAATTATATTGTATGTTAATAGTACATTATTACATACTTGTTTATATATAATTTAAATTTAATATCATGAACATAATCATGTTCCACATTTTTCCATTTTAAGAACTTAGTACAGTTGTCAATTTGGAATAATAAAAGTATATAATTTTGCTTACCTTAATAAACATAAGCCAAAGTTTTAGAAACAAGAAAGAATTCATATATATTTTTTCACAAAAATGCCTGCTTTCAAGTGGTTATATCTTTATTTGGTAAATCATATATTATTTAAACTTACTATATAATTGATAATTATACTAATTTGAATATTGTATTATTTAGAAATCTAAAATAGAAGGTGCATCGATGCCACCACCACCACCAATGCCAGGAATGGGACCACCGTGCCCCCCACCACCACCACCTCCCATGGCAACATTCAGTGGCGCACCACCACCTCCACCTCTTCCAATAGGTTTGGGACCTGGTGGTCCACCCCCTCCACCGATGCCGGGTATGGGACCACCACCCCCACCTCCTCCACCAGGTATAGGAGGAATTCGACCTCCACCAATGCCACTAGCAGTAAATATTGTAGAAACTCTTCCATTTGGTTTAAAACCGAAGAAAAGATGGGAAGTTGATGCTCCAATGAAGAGGATTAACTGGAAACCTGTAAGATAATTGCTTTTTTATTATATGTATACGTACAAAATTTCTAAAAATAACCAATATTAAATATCCCAATATAAATTTCTATTTAACAGCTAAGCAAATGAATGGGTATTATTTATTAAACAGTTATTTAATAAAGAAACATGATATTACAACAATTATAATTGTTTTTTGCAAATATAAATATAATAATTATAAATAAATATTTGTATATTTGGATATCTTTATGTTAATATTTATTTTGATCTTTTAATATTATTTTTCAAGTTTAACGGTCATATGTCTACACTTTTGGTATAAATATAAAATTTATTTAATATAACAAATGTTTTTTTAGATTTTACCATCCAAAATGAAAGAAAACTCTTTTTGGATTAACGTGCAAGAAGAAAAGTTGGCCAATGCTGACATTTTGAATGATTTAGCTAAAAGATTCAGTTCAAAACCACCTGTAAAAAGAGTAGATGATGTTGTTGACAAGTAAGATTATACTGTTAGCTATTTTGAATAATTAATTAATTATATATTATATTGTACTTAATAATTAACATGGTTGTTGATTTACTTTATAGATCTGCGCCTACAAAGAAAATAAAAGATCTTAAAGTGTTAGATGCAAAAGCTGCACAAAATATATTAATTTTACTGGGTGGTTCTTTGAAACATATGTCTTACGAGGATATTAAAACTTGTTTATTGAGATGTTCAGGTCCCGTAATATCTGATAATATTTTGCAGCAGTTGATACAATATTTACCACCTGAAGAACAACTTTTAAAACTCCAAAATTATAAGGATCAATATAATGAACTCACAGGAGCTGAACAGTTTTGTATTACGGTAAATTGAAATAAATATTTAGTAATAACTAGTAATTTTAAAAATATGAATCAATTAGAATAAATTGAATAATTAAGTACAAAATTTAAATTATCTAATAATATAATGTTAATTATAACAAATAAATCTATTTTACATAGATATCAAAAATCAAAAGATTGCTTCCAAGGCTAAATTCGTTAAGTTTTATGTTGAGATTTGATGAATTGTACAATGACGTGAAACCATTAATTGCCGCTGGTACCGTAGCCTGTAAAGAAATCTTAGACAGCAAGAAATTTAATAATGTACTAGCATTAATTTTATGGATTGGTAACTCCATGAATTCGTCTTCCAAAACTATTCAACAAGCGTATGGATTTGATATCAGCTACTTAGCTAAGGTAAAGTAATCTAGTAACAATCATTATAAATATACTTATGAATATTTGTACTATATTTATTAATTATTATTTTATTTGCAGTTATCATGTACAAAAGATAATAATCAAAAAACATTAATGCACTTCCTAGTAGAAACTATTAATAAAAATTCAGATTTGCGTGAATTCTATACTGATTTACCTCATGTTAATACTGCCAGTCGTGTATCACTTGAAAATATACAGCGAACAATTCGTCAAATTAGTTCCAGTCTTAAAAACTTAGAACGAGATCTAGAAAATTCCAAACTACCACAATGTGAAGATGATTGTTTTATAGAAGTTATGGGGGTAAGTGTATCTGATTGTGTAAAACAAAATTTGAGAATATTAATTATTTTTATCAGATATTAAATGTAATAAAAGATTACAATTGTAAAATCATTACAAATTATTTAAAAGTAGAATGATTAATGGAATATTTTAAAATGGAAGTACTTATTAGAACAAATGGTTACAATCTTTATTGTTTTTCCACACATTAAACTTGTATTCAGCCTACATTTAAATACACATTATAATAATTAATAAGTTAATAAATTGACTAATTAAGTGAAATGTTTATATTTTCTTGTATAGCCATTTTGTACACGAGCTAAAAATGATGCATCTGTAATAGATGAAATGTTCGAAAATATGGACAAATTATACACATCTCTTTCGGAATTTTATGCTTTTGACAAAAAAAAGTATACATTTGAAGAATTTTTCAGTGATATTAAAAAGTTCTTGGATGATTATATGGTAAGATAAAAAAGTCTTCATTAAATAAATTGAAAATGTGAGGAGATTAGGTTTATTTAATTATATAATATTAGTTAAAATTATATTTATTATTATATAAATTATTATATTATATAAATTATTTATTAACATTACCAAGATTTATGTATTTGCAACCAATGACCATATTTTTTCAGATATTAATATACAATTAATTCTTAAAATAAATATTTTTACAGCATGCAGAGAACGAAATCAAAAAATCTTATGAAGCAGAAGAAAAGCAACGAAGAGCGCGTGAAGCTCGAGAAAAAGCGGAACAAGAGCGTGCATTGCGCGCGGAACGTCGTCAAGCTTTAGTAAATATAAACGAGGACGAGACAGGTGTAATGGACAGTCTTATGGAGGCGCTGCAATCTGGTGCAGCGTTCAGTCGACCAGACCAGCGGCGTAAGCGCCAAACTCGTGTAGCCGGTGGTAAGTTCGGCAATACGAATAACTCGTCACTTCCAAAGACATTGCACAAATTCGAGCCAAGTTTACGTTTTAAATTGCGCGATTCGAATGGTCGTTTGCGAATGTTGAATCAGACTGCATTAGTTTGCCCATCGTCTTGTAATTTTATTAAAGCTATTTTACATACGACTAATAAGAACGAGCAAGTTTCAAAACGCAATAATTTATTGTTTAAAAAGCTTCGAAAGCGTCATGTAGTTAAACGTCCAGTAATTGGTAAAAGGACTGTGGTATCACGAAAGTTACCACCCGGTAGTCCGCTAGCATTGTCTGAGTCTTTGATACCATCGCCAGTAACAGTGCATTGGAAAAAATGTGGAGAAACAAATGATTTAATTAATGAACTTAAATGCGTGTTGCGTAATCGCGAAAATGAGTTTAAGATCGAAAAAGAATGTAGTATTGATATAATGAAATCAAAATTACCCGTTAGCAATGATGTCGTGAATGGAAAATATATGAATGGACAAAATTTATTCGGAATTGTATCAACGTCGCATATAAATAGTTGGAAATTCTGGAAAAATTTAGGTTCGACAAGAAATATGTCATATAAAGTTAGTTCATTTATCACTGCAGATAAAAGAACTGAATATACCTCGAGATAAGACTTTATATTTTATATAAAGTTTTATATTTTTCAATATTTTTCATTAGTTTTACGTGTTTATTATTTAAATTTTTATAAAATGTTTTAAAGTTATAATTTTTTGACTCGGATATAATAATACAATATTGTAAATTCTATGCCGCGGTTTTGTCACGTTAAGTTACTATTAATGTGTACCAGAAGATGAAATTTAATTGATATTAATTTTAATATTGTTTTGGTATAAATATACATTTAATGCTATACAATTTCTTCAACTTTTGTTATTTTTTATTTTATTTTTTTATTATTTCATTTCCTTTTGTTTGTCCACCTGCTTTCCGTTTTCTTAGATTAAAATCAATGTTTTTTAATTATCAATTATAATTATGAATTGCTTAACATAACGAAATATTTTAAAAATAATTTTAATCGATTCTTGTTTATTTACAGCTGAAAGAAGAGCACAATTAAATAGAAGTCGGTCGCGTTCTGGATTGGTACTTGGGAGAGAATTAGCAACGTAAGATATTCAAATTATTACTTTTTACACATTTTACACTGCTATTTGTGTTTAAAAATTAATTTACTTGAAACATACTAACTTAATCTACACTGAAATAAACGATTTTGAATTATTTATTAAAATAATTACTTATATTTGTATATATAATGTAATTGTAACGGTTTTTTATATCTGCAAGGTATATACTTTTTATAAAGCTTATAAAATATATTTTTTATTTTATATTGCATGTATTACATTTTTTTTTACAAATAGGTATCCTGCACCGATCAAACGCATTTACACACTCAGGCATATCCGGACTCGAAACAATAAATACAAAAATATTTACAAACAAACATGTGCACGCACGCGATTATTTAAGTATTTATGCAAACAAAATACACAGATACTGACGATTGTGGGTGACCATGCAAACATACACACATACGTAGGCCGATTTAATTTAAAGTGAAAATTAGACGTAAATAACAACAACCGTTACAATACTTCGTTTCTATATAACTGCAAAGTAAGCAAGTGTAAATACGTATTTATATATATATATAAATATATATATATATATATTTATTTGTTTGTTCAGTGTATGATTAATTTGTATGAATGTTAAAATAATTTAATTTGATAAAGTAAAAATTTACTATTAACGATAAAGAATTTTAAAAAAATATATTATTTATTGATTTAATTACACATTTTAAGTATAAAATATTAGATTCACAAAATGATATATCATTTTAATAATATTACATTGTAATGAATATATAATTATAATTGTTTTACAATATATAATTAAATTATAAACTATTTTTTAAAATAGGAGTCAAACGTTGTAGAAGATTCCAGATATCTTAATTCAAGTTAATCTTCAAGATTTTGATATCTTTATAGATATATCTATATGATAATTATTATTATTATTATAATTGTTATTAATTTCATATGTATTAATTTTTACTTCTAAATTTTATTTTATTATAATGTTATAAAAGAAATATTAGTCTTGACATTTATATATTTTTAATAATGTTTTTTTTATGTATTTTATGATATTGTATATACTTGTTATACAATAAAATAATAATTTTAATAAACAAGAGTATTTAATGGAATTATGTTTAATTATTTAATTTTCTTAAATATTGTTATTGATATTGTTATACATGTGTTTTTATAAACTCATTTATACATTTTATACTTATAAAATAAAATTATATTTATAACTTATTGCTGTCATATTACAATTTTATGTTTAATTATTCAATTGTTACCTAAATTATTTTTGTATTGGCTACCATAGTTTATTATTTGAAACAATATAATTATTTTATGTCAATAAAAATTTGTTTAAATACACTGAATACTTTGTCATTTTTTTTTATTCTTCAATCATATTAAAATAAATTATGAATATTAAGGTTTATAATTAACAAATTAATTTCGGTTTTTTAACTCTTCTAATGCAAGAATAGTGAATTATATATTTTTATTATAAATTATTCGTTATAATGATAAACTTATTATAGAACAATTCTAATTTATTTAATAAAATAAAATATATTTATTTTAATATTATAATATATAAACTTTACTATTATAAAGAAAAATTTTCAAACATCCAAGACATTTCTTTCATAATATGCATTGACAATTATTCATTTTATTATGAACTAAATTTAGTTAAACATGATAAACTTATACAAAATTATATTTAATAATTATATTTGTTCATAAAATGAATTTTCAAAATAATTGAATAAAGAATTTTACATTTGATATCAATTATGAAATGTTAATTGTTTATTTTTCAGAGAACTTTTAAGTTCGGCGTAATGAGTAGTTTTAGAGAATTGCATCCCGAACTGTTGTGATGTTATACGCCTGACAGATGCCCATAAAATGTCATTGCATCAATGAATTTGGATTGGTCTTACGTTGTCTTCCGTCAGAATCAAATTTGATGAAACCGTGCAATCATTTCATTAGTATATTTGTTTAAATTAAAAATGCGTCAAACACAAAATTATATGCACGGTTTCCTAAGCCTATTAAATAGACGCATATGTAAATAGTTGGATCATTGAATGCAAATTGATATTAGTTTGCACAAATCGTTTGTTACGATTTCAGTCCGTTGTATCGTTGTAAATATTCTATATATACATTTCATTATGATTTTGAAAAGGACAAATGAACTGAAACGCTTTTTAGACCTAATAATTCACAAATAAGCGACGTAATTTGACATAAGATGATCATTTACGTTCAATCTAAAACGACATCTATAATTGTGCCTAATTATTAAACGCGCGTCTTAATTTTATGCAACATTTTTTTATTACTTTCTTCGCTATTTTTAAAATTTACTTTTACAAATTTTACGCCTTGTTATATATACAAATATACTCATTCGTTAATCGTTGCTGTATATAGACGCGCTGATTTAACGAATAGTTCAAGACTAATCGAATTCATGAAGTTTTTGTACTTAGAGTAAGTAAAGGTTTCAAATTTCGATTTTATAATACTTTTTGTAAGGAATATATGAAGTAAAATACAATTCAAATATCATCTTTTTTATGATATTTGTTATTTTGACACATTTAAATAAAATATATAAGAGTGCCAAAATGATTTCAGTCCAAGTGACAATTAAAACATGCATTTATTAATGTTTTTTAGATCCGTTTTAAACGGTAAAGTGTTTGGTAAAATTTTGAATACAAAATTATTGATAAAATTATCTGTGTATTAAATAATATAAATCAAATTTAATAAGTTTTTATATTTTAAATTTAATTTTTTAGTAATTTTTATTTGTAGAATATGCTAAAAAATGTGAAAATTAAATTTAGCTAATAAAATCAATCAAGGGATTCGCAATGACCCGAATTTGTGAATAATGTGAATAAAATGTTTTTTGCATCAACATGGATTATGCATTTTAATATTTAAATAGGAAAAATCCTAGGTTCAAATGTTAAAAATCTGTTTTGTTGATGCTATTTGTTAAAACCTGATGCAATTGTAGAGATAGTATTATTTATTTAGTATATCAATTGCCTATTATAACGTTAAGTTGTGTCACAATTTTGTAAATTATTAAAATGTAAAAAGCAGTAATTGTAAAAGTGTTTTTTAAAAAAGATGTTAGAAGTACATTGTATTACAGATCAAGAAAGTACGATTAGTCGAACAAAGTTAACACAAGTATTATATTTAATCAATTCATGGATTTATTTTTATATGAATAATAATTATAAATGAATAATTTAATTTAATAAATTTTTAATTTATAATTTTCGGTTCATTATACAAACCTGGAAACGTAAGTTAATCGTACTGTCTTTGTTATAATAAAACATTTTCGAGTATTTTTGTACACGCTTTGAAAAAAATTGTATACAAGAAATAAGAATAATGAAAACTGATGCAAATGTGTGTTTTTTTAACCTATAAACATTTACATTTTTACTGTGAATTATCATATTTAACAATATGTTATACGTTGTATGTAATTAAATCAACATGATTTATTTAGCAATAAAATATTCGCTAATATAATAATTCTTTTTATTGAGTATTTTTTATGTATAAAAGGACATTTTAAGCATTGAAATGTATAATTCTAAGTTTAAAGATATTCTTTTCAAACTTTGTTTTTACTGTTTTATTTCAAATATGTTTGTAGAAATTTATATTGTATTTGCTCAATCTTTCAAATGTTCGACTACATCTGGGGTAAGAAGACCAGATGACGTATATACGAAGCAGATTGTATAGCAATTTGTTCAATAATTTATGTTAATAAAACAAAAAAATTGAGTTGTTTTTTAAGAAGTTTAGAATATGGACCTGGATTTTGAAATATTAAAAACATTAGATTTTATTATTAAATTGAATTGTAATTTTTGATAATATAATTGAGATATAGGTAATGAATTATGTTATTTGTTCCATCAAATAACATTTCAATTTCTAAGTTCTTTTAAGTATTCATTTTATGATCAAGTCGTTGATCAGCTAAACATTTTAGTTAATTTTAATAAATTATGATTAATAGTAAAGAATACAGGGACCATATTCTTGAACTGGATTTCGATTGCATTCTAAAATACTGTCGCCCGGTTAAATATGACAACATTGGAGTTAAGGTATAATAATATACAATAATAATAAACATATATATATTTAAGTACTTAATACTGTTAAATAAGTATAACAATTCAATTAATTTAATTTTAATGATA
>JABFQC010004456.1:0-12662 GCA_022817085.1 Psilanteris sp. ZL-2020
ATTGTATAAACAATAATATAAAGATTGTTTAGCCTTCTGATTGAATATAGGTTAACAACGAATCGCGCAAACGACATCGATAGTTCTTCAATGTAATTAGTTTTTCGCGGAAACATCACTTATTACAATGATAAAATCTCCAATCAAGATTCTTTACTCGGAATAACACACGTTAAGTTTCAAGTTACAAATCATGTCTTAAAGGAGACAAATGTCCTTAGAATTTTTTGTTTATTTTTTTATTTTGAAATAAAAGCGAAATATTTAGCAAAAATTTAAAAGTATTAATCTTATATATAACAGTATAAATTAACATTTCGTGTAAAAAATCAAGAAACGTCAAAATTTGCCAATTATAACTAAATAAGTTTTTATGAAAACTTAAATAAGAAAAATTTAGTTGAATAAATATGTATAAAAGTACATAAATATAACACGAAGTTGTTTTATGCAAAAGAAAAATATATTAGTATACAGTTTATCGCAATATATATGAAAACCAATTACAGTTTAAACTATCATTACAGAAACATTGTTAACATTTTATTTATTATGTTTAATAAATAAATTATATGGAATTTAAATAATATTTAATTAACAAAATACTATTTGTCTCATAATTAAAATGCATTCAAATTAAACAGCCAATTTATTAATTGAACCTTAACTTATACGTAACAATAAAACTGTGATTTACACTTTGAAATTGTTATTAATAAAATAATACCAATTTAAATATAATTGAATTATAAAATAATACAAAAGATTAAACGTTTAAAACAAGTTAATTTATTTTTGCCTCATATTATATTGACTAAAAACTGTAAGTTCTTTTCATTTGTCCGGAATACGAATATTTTTTGAATATTGTTAACATTGACCTTTTTATAAAATATAAAACTATTTAAAAAATACAATTTGACAGTTAATATTGTAAAGAAAAAAAAGTTAAACGTTGTTCTTTAATTCATTTGAATCACTTAGTAAAGCACAATATGTAAAAATTAATAATATATCAGTATCAATACTATTATCACTGTGATATATAATTACCTCTTTATTTTTCGATTTAGAAATTTTTTTTCGCCTCTTAATGCGATCCATGTTTAGACCGCTTCTCGCAAAAATCGAATACAGCTAACTACTGTAATGGGTAGTCGCGAACTGTCCCAACGCGATCGCGAATCGAGTATCGGCCACTACTTAGCAGTATCTTCTTGGCCTTAGTATCCTCAATGCATTTTATGTGTACCGATATGTGTGTCATACATACATTATACACGTTACTGTGCAATAAGTGTAATCGCACCCACATGCAATAAAGTATACAAGATATGCTTATAAAAAATACGATAGAGTCAATGCATGGAATATTAAAAAACCATTTAATAAATTTGTCTTTAATGCAATGCGAGCGACAATATCTATGAAAAAATGTTGATAAAATTTGTGTTAGGAAATTGTAATATCTGTTTATTGTTTCGATTACATAAAATTTAATAGTAAATAAACGTTTCTGTGGGAATTTCATAAAAAAATCTATGCAATAAAATTTATAAAATATATATAATCCTTATAGTATAAATAATTAACGTATTATTAATTTATAAACAAAAACGATTTGTTAATTAAATAAATCAGAATGTGCCACATTTTATATACTATATATAATTCACTTTCTGTGTTTAACCATTAATTATTTATGGCACTGAATTATCTTTTAGTTAAATACAACACCGGGAAGTATCAAAGCCTAACATAAATGTTAATGAATCTTGCCGTAAAGATCTTAAGACATACGTATAATATTTGCAATACGTTGGTTATTGGTCTTATGCATACGATTAATAAATCAAATATAAATGTAAGACAAATTTAGTAAATTATAATAGTTGAGATAAAAATTTGTATTGCGCGAATTATTATTCGTTACACTTTTATCACATTAATATTCATTGGTTTAGTTTGATTATACATGATTAATAATACAATTAATAATTATAATCAATAATTAATAAGTCATTTTTTTAAACAAAAAGTTTATTTTTTCAATATTATCTTAACAATTTTTATTTTATTAATTCTTTTGCATTATATTAGACTTGTTGTTATTTATTATAGAAAATAATATTATAGTTTTTTACATAAATATATGTTCATTCATGAATATTAAATTATTTTACTTGCGATACCGTAAATTGCTTTTATGACAATTTTATTATTCAAACTACGTGATATCTGTAAATAACGTATTATCAAGTAAACCCTCTGAGGACATGTTCGAATGGATTTATTTAACAAGATATTGTATATATATTATTGTTCAGAATTATAAATCATTTATATGTTTCGATTCGGAGCTCTAAATACGTTTTAATATCTGTATATAGTATGGAAATACATATTAAGAATAATTATAACATTCAGATTTAATTATTTCATTTTGTTGAATATATTAATTATTAAATATTATAATTTTTTATATATTCAATTTAATTTGGAAACTATTTGCTGCAAATATAAATTAATGATATATACTTAATATATAAATGAAATTATAATGATTTATACATATTTTTTCTTTTAAAGATTTGTATGCATTGTATCTAATTTTAATCAATCCACTAACTAAACTTATTTTAATAAAATAGAATAAAGCAAATTTATTTGATTTTGATTGAATATCTTTAGACACACAATTAATAAAAAGGAAATGAAATATCAACAACGAAATTACAATTCATGATCATTTTATTAGAATTTGTCTTAAGTAATAACTAAAAATTAATCGCTAAATCAAGTGAAATAATCGTAGTAATACCTGATCGCTAGCCCGAGACAACCGGAATCATAAATAAGGGCCAACAAGAAACATTCGGTGGAATCATCGACGCAACATGCTCACAAACGAGCTACGGTTATTCTTAATCCATTAATTAACGCCTATGTAATAATGATATGGTCTGCTGTAATGATAATTAAATAATGGAACGCCTAGTTAAAGAACACTCGCAGTCGACGATTTGCACGAAGTCGTCACGAATCGCAGGACGTAATATTAAAACAAAAAAGAATGACATCGATCATTCCATCTCAATTCAACTTCGATAATAAATACTTCAATATAAACATCAATGAGAACTGATCAATAAACAAAATTTAAAAATATTTTGTTGTTAATAAAATCTAAGGAAATAAGAATATATAGACATTTACAGAATCAAGTATAAATAATCAATTTTAAATGATTAAAAAGAGTAACTTAATTAGGATATTTAATAATTAATAATTACGCACATATGTAATTAAAATAAATTTTCTTAAGTTTCAATCATTTTATTATATACAGTATTATGATATAATCATTTTTTAATTGATTATTTCAATTTTTTTTTTATTGATCATTTCTCATCCTTTTCATTACTTTTAATATTAAAGATATTACTCATTCTTTAATTTTACTAATTAATATAAGTTACAAATAATTTCATTGATTGTTTTCTATTTATTTCACTGGCATAACTACGAAAATAAGAAATGCGGACAAACAAAAAATGATCGTAAAACATTGAAAACTTGAGCGACTACAAATAAACATTACAAATATATAATTTATTTTGTGATCATATGATTTGTATCTCGTGGTGTGATCTTAAAGATTATTCGGTATCGTTGAGACTGATAAAAACTAGTCCGGACGTGCCAGTGAATAAACTACGTTCACTGTCAATTGGATACGAATCTTTCATCTAAATACTAATACTAAAACATCATTTGTCATTTCTTTTTCTCTCCTGTTAACAGCTGTTTTACTTTCTTTCTTTCACGCATTGTAACAATAGATATTAAATTTTTCGCTCGTTGCGCCAGCTACTTCCTCGATAAAGTTTAAAAACATTAACGACTATTACATACATATATATATCAATATATATTTAATATAATATATTTATAGATATACTTTTTATAATATCATTAATAATATCAACCAAAGAAAATTCAATTTTGAAAAGAGTAGTAAACTGTTCTGCACAGATGGGTGCTAAATTATAGAAATTTAACATCATCTACATTATTTGAACATCATACGCGGTTTTTGAGGTGGGAAATAACAGTAACTATTTTTACATATAGTTTAAAACGTATAATATAAAATGACAATAACTAAATAAAAGTCGGAATATTTGATTCATTATTTGTAACAAAACCGTCAATAATTTGACCCTAATAACTGTTAACGTTATCATTGTCTAAAAGTAATAGAATCAAAATTCATTAAATTTGTTATAAAAGTAAAAATTGATGTTATAAATAATTTTTGAAAAATTTAAGATATAAGTGTATAATATATGCTGCCCTATACAAAATTATAAAAAAATATTTTTGTATATAATTTATTAAGTATGCTCCATCAGATTTGAATGTAAATAAGATTCAATTTATTAATATTTTAGATTTTTTTATAATGTTCAATTAAATTACATATAAATTAAAATAATATATTTTATCAATATTATATACAAATTAAAATAAATTTGTATAAAGTCCTTGATTTCTCTTTCATTACAAATAATTAAATACATATATATTGCCAGTAATCAAATGTTCAAATATAATCATCTAAAACTTAACTTGAAACATTTAAAAAATCAAAATATATATTAAATAATATACAATAAAAAACACAGTAATATAATAACTTTTACAATATTTTACATATGTTGAATTCGATAGAAGATTATTATTATTTTAATTTTAGATAAAACTTTAAACATAATTTATAAATCTTTTAACACGTTTAATTTTAGTAATTTCAACAAAATTAATTTGATTCAATTTCATTATACGTATATTTAAATCAAAATGTTCTGTATACATAATTAAATAAATATACCGAATAACTGAAATTATTTAAAGTGCTCCTTTTTTGGTTTTTTAAATGCTTCATATTTTGAATTTTTATTTTATTCCTTTTTATTTAAAACAAACTTTAACGAACAAGACGAGTGTCGACTTTTTATAACGAGAAACACTTTTTGTAATATGCCGCAAATTGCGCCCTATTTGCCTTATATTATTACTAAATTATTACTATACCTATAAGTAAAATCTATACAGTTACAAGAAGATCCCGCGTGTTGATTACTAGTCGATATGGGATTCTACTTGAGAACAATATTATTCATCTTAAATTACAAATTATTTAATAAGATTTTATTATTGTTAAAAGTTATTAAATAAATTGTAATAAATTGTATTTTCATATAACAAAAAATATCTAATCAAATTTAATTTATAACTCATTTTATTTAAAATCCATCTTGATTATTATGAAGTATTTTTAAGTCCACCATTAAATTAATTTGTTCAATACATTTGAAAGTCGAATAAGAAAACTAAATATATAATAATTTTTCGTTATAATACATAATAACTAAAAGAATTAAATTGACTTAAATAATTGCATCGAATATGTATTAATTTATGTATATTTACTGATATGATTATATTAAGTAATATAATTCATAATTTTAAATTATTTAATTAATAAATTATAAATTAATATTTTAGGACATAAAAAGACTTCAAAATATTTCTTAAATGTTGAATTTTACTCTACATTAGGTAAAGATAGTTATATTATCAATATTTACAAATCGAAACGAGAAATATATATATACGTATATATTTCTTATGTTAAAGGCGTTTCTAATGAAAGATCGAACCTTTAAAATTTTGCATATAATAAAGTTAATTATTTTTTCACGGTCGACATCAATGAGTATTTCATAAAAATGGTGAACATTACGACTAATTGAGTAAAATAGCTATCGAAGCTTATTGCTTAAATTACATTTCCATACATATATATATGAATAACGAAAAAAATATAAATGACACTATCAAACAAACAAATTACTACATACGTATTACGAGTTAACGTATTATATTAAGAACATATAACAAGATAAACATGAAATTCACTAGATTGTTACTTCAACAACGTAGTATATACAATTTTAATATACACTTTTATATCCAATATATTTTGACATGAAAAATTGCTTAATTGCATTAAACCTTCAATTATTGCACCAATTAACATTGCACCGAAAATTTTGCACTGAATTTATTAATTTATTTACACTAATATTATATTAATTTTATTTCTCTATTATAAAACTCATTTGATAAAAGAGAATAAATTTTTACAATATAATAAATTTATATTAAGCCAAATCATAAAGAAGTTTATTCGTCTGATGAATAAGTTCACAAAAATATAGTGCTTCCACATTGAAATTCAAAATCGTTTATTAAATAATATTTTGTGTAAATTTAATTTTTTTATCAATATATCTAATTAAAAACGTATATTTATAGAAATGTAATACATTCCATATGACCTTTATCGTGTAGTAAAATTGCTTTTTTATCTGGGCTATAATCAATATTATATATTACAGACGCTCTATCGTGATAATCCAATAAATAAGACTAAAATAGTTCCTTCACCAAACGTTAAATTTCGTTCAAAAGTAACATCTAATTATGTATATATATATATGTATATAATAATATAACATTATTTTAGATAAAAAATGTGCCCAATCAAATGTTCTAGAAGTATTGATTAAGTTTTAAAATTTATAAAAGCCATTTTTCTTTATTCTTTGTATTGTATTTATTTAAAATTTAAAATAAATATTTTTAAGCTAATTATTTAACAATTTGTATGCAATGTTATAACACTGTATATACATATATGTAATTTAACATTTCTTATTTTCTTTCTTATATTCCACACAACAAATGAATTTAAACTATGTTTTATGTCAAAATTCACATTGAATACGTTACAACGATAGAACGTCAAGCCAAAATACGCTTTTGACGTAAGTTCCAACTTAACGTCATATATTTTGTCATCAACGATAAACAGAATTGAAAAACGAAATATTGGTAAAATAAATTTACCATCGTAATTGAAAAACATGCAAAATGCACACAAATAAATACTACATTTTTGTCATCGGTATTTATGCCAAGTCAAGCGGCAAGCTCTTTTTCATCATTCATCGCACTTCATTTCGTTTGCTATTTTACCCAGTCGGTCTTATCTATAGAACGCATTTCATCGTAAAACTAAATCATCTAAATATCTCTTTAGAAAACGCAAATTACAGTCATAAAATACTGTCGAATTGCTATGCAAAATAATTACTTCATCTTATACGTTGCTGCTTTGTATACCATTAAATAACTAACAACTGCAAAATACACGAAATTAATCCATTACATGTCATAATATATTTATCAAAACTGCAAAATTCAAAGAGCAATTGTCCAGTACATTTATGTCTTTTCATCAAATTTACAATCCATTTCACTTAACATTCTACAGCCAGGTTCGCTAGGTCAAAATTCACGTCGTTTTTAATCAGTAGTCAATCTGATAACTGACATCAAGTTGACTTTGGTGTATAAAAACAAAGTAAAAGCATTGATTGAATTTGTTGATTATAAACGAAACATTATTTCTATATAAAAACTAGCTTCATTCATATAGTATACAGGTAACCGTAATAGCACAAAATCTATAGAAATTGATATTACCAAACTTAAAGCTTCGATAATCTTGTATATCTAATATACAAAGTTTTTATGTCAACAAATTTTTAAATTATCTACAATTAATCATTTCACATATATTTAATTTGTATATTAAATACAAAATTTTATTATAGTAAAATAATAATAATATAGATTAAAAAAAGTACTTTTTAAAATTATTTTGCAAGATTATTTAAGCAAAAATTATTGAAAAAAATGATTTTTAATAGATAGTTAATATATATTTAGTATATATTTTTCTTTTTCTAAAATTACCTTACTCAAAACTAAATACTTTAAATAAATGTAAATGAAAGCAGACTTAAAATTGTTTGTGCTATTTTGGTTAATTGAAGATATGTTCCTCGTTTGTCGACCGCGGTTGTTCAGTGGAGAAAATATGGCTTAAAAAATAAAGCATAAACAAGAATAAACATTAGTTTACATTTTTCAATCAGCAGTTATACGAGTTTCCATAATAACATAAATTATTGTTAACATACCATTTTAGTTATCAGTTTGGTATGTTTTCAAATTATTATTTATTAATGTTTATGTTTATTTAATGGAAGATAGGCATTGTACAATCTGCAAAGAGAATCACGTGTTTTATCTGATCTTGTACATTAAAATTATCATATTCGCTAAACAAATTCTCTACTATTTATTGATAAACTTACTTATTGTTTCAAATGTTTCATCAAAAATTTAATTCATAAATATATTTTTTAAAATTATTACAATTAAACTATTTCATTTTGTTTAATAACATTTTCTGATTATTATAATTAAAATACCGAAATCTGTTTATATATATATACATACAATTAAAAACAAATAAATATATTTTTTACATATAAACATGTTAATTTTATTTACTCGTTATTTTTAAACACTGATTTTTATTCATTAACATACAACCGTTAGAAATCACTTCGTTTAATCAAATAATTACTTATTTTCAATTTCAGTATATGAAATGCAATCTTTGATATTTATGATATAAAAAAATTAACTTTGTTACACTGAATTACCTCCTTCAGTTAGTTATCCATTTAAATGTTCTATACATTATAATATATTTAATTTGTTACAAAAAGTAAAATGTATAAAGAAGTTTTGATCATTTATAACAAAAGTTTTTAAATACATACTAATTATTTAGAATCTATTAACTATATAAATTTATAACAATTTATAAATATTACACTTTTGTTCACATTAGTAAAATATCATTATTAATTTATATTAATTCTGTAAAATATTTAGAAATTAAGTGTATTAACAATAAATAGTTAAAGAATTTGTTTATAGAAGCAAACCGGGTTCAGATAAAAAGTTATTGCACGTAAATTACGTGCAAAAAGTATTGCGAATGTATTTAATTCAGTATACTCTGTCATTCACCAGCAACATCCCATTTAGCTTCTTCGGCTATTCTGTCGAAGCAATCCGAGAGGAACGTGTACTGAAATTAAAAATCACCATTTAATTATTCAAAGATGAATGCGATTAAATTGTTATAAGTATAATAAATATAATAAAATTTATAGATTCAATACGATAATACATAAATATAATAAACATAATAAGTATGCAAAATAAACTATTATTATATTCTGGTTTAAATTAATGTTATTTTTTCATATTGAAACTATTCCCTTACAAAAATTATTGTATCGATTACAGTACTATTTAACATCATTTATCATTTAAGATGATAATATTTTATATTATACCTATATACATCAGCGCCGATGCAAAGTTTCTTAATCCTAGTATGTAACACATATTAAATATATAAATATAATTTGATACTTGAAAAAAATGATACATCTTTTAATAACTTTTATAATTTATATCTATACTCATAATTTGTCAATTGTATTTATTTAATTTGTTTTATGTTGATAATCATTTATTTTTAGTTATATGAAGAAATAAAATAATATAATGCTTACATATGGCGTGAAAACTTTCAACCAGCGTGGTGGCCTATTATCAGAACGAGTATATTGGAAACAAAAGGACATGCCTTCTTCGTCAACTTCCCAGTGTGTAATAGTATTCCAAGGGAACTCGACGACTTGCGATTCCAGTGTTCCATCCTCTTTTGCAGCATGTAGTTTAAATGCTGTCGCGCCTACAGCTGCTACTACATGACCTTCTTTTCTTGAATCACATGGACAGTGTGGAAATACAATATCTCCATAACCACTTAATTCACGAACCAATTTCAAATACTGCAAACATTCAAAATCCATATTATTTTCCAATTACGCCACATGCATGTATATTACAAATAAAATAATATAATTTGCAAATAAATTATATTAATATATAAAAGCAATATTGAAAGTTATACATCGTATAATACTATTTTATTTAAATTAGTAAACCTAATTTATAGTGAAATAACTACTTAGTTAATTATATTTTTGAAAATATATTTATAATTATTTTATAAATAATAAATACTATTAAATCTGTGTTAAACTTTTGAAATTTATCATAAAGTAATCTTTATCCAATTTAAAAATAAACTTAATAAAATATTATTCTGAACATTGTACATATAACTTAAATGATGAATCTTCCAAAAAAGTTAACATTTGATTGGATATTAGGAAACGGTGTATACCTCATGTTTTCTAGATGCATCTTGAAGAGCTTTCAACTGATAGAGCCTCTCGCCTGCGGTAATATGTCCCCTATTCACCTCGTCGATTGTCTGCCAGAAAATCCACGTCAGAGCCTGTTCACTAAGTGGTCTGGAAATGTTGAACAACCACCTTCGCACCGACAGACACGTTGCACTCGCCGTTGAGTAATTTTGAATATACAAAGTATGTGGATGTTCATGAGGTTGCAACTTCCGTTCTAAAAATGCAGATAATTTAATTTTCTTCTTTAAATAAGTATAGCAAAAAATGTTGTATATCAAAATAGCTTTATTTTAAAAACATATTCTTCATTTTATTCTACAAATTGAAATAAATTATGATTATTAGTATTATAAAATATTTGCAAATAAAACTGAAAATAAATCGTCCAATTACTATTAAAATGTAAACATAATATAGATATAAAAACAATATTGTAATATTGTACAAAATATAAGTTAGCTTACCAAAATTATATTCCACAATTTCAAATAGATAAAAGTACTTGGCCGTATCCGCGTCCAGGCCAACTCTACAGCAGACCGCATCATATACGTCTTTGACATTGGCAGCTTTCGGAACCGTAACTGTGACAACTTCTCGATCTGGTAGAAGGACTTTAAGATCAACAGCCGGACCTTGGTCGCCGTCTTCCTCAAGTCGATCAGTAAGAAATTCTTGCATAGCATCACTCTCAGCGATAACTCTCACTGCGCATACTTTTTCTAAATATTGTTCGAGACCACGTCGTCTCGCATCTAATTGTTGCTCACTCAATCTAAAATTGAATCAAATTGTATGTATTATGCAAATTCAGACAAATTTACATTCAACATATTAAATATTGCAGGATTTATTTAATTATGTACACATTTTGGCGTGTATATTTAATTACTTGCATAATTAACATTTAAATCTTTTAATTGCATATCTCTATTTAGATTACATATGTATGTATGCTTTGTACAAAAATAAGATTTCGTCTCAATTCTAATTTTAATAATAATACGAAATAAATTATTAATTTAACACTCTTAAAATGCTTATTTCAGGAATGAATACCCCTTATACAGACTAATATAATTTGAGTAAAATTAATTTTAATTATAATTACATAATTTATTTAACAAGAGAACAAATAAACGCGTCAATGGGAATTAAAAAGTGTTTCTTTAATATGCTTTCAAATGTATTTACTAATGCAATCCACATATATAAATTTCTTTGCACATACGTACTATATGTAATTTAATTTCAGAGATATATCTAATAATTCAAAATGTTCAAAAATCTTTAAATATAACTCTATTACTGAAATCTACATTAAAATTTTTGATTAACAAAATTGAAAATTAGCTTATAATTATGTATTAATGAGTATATAAAAAATTTTAATGTAATTGAATTATACAATACAACTAGATTTCTGTATTAAATGCTATTATTTGGAACTAAACGTCATTAAAGAAAACGCACTGAAAAGGCCATTTTCCTGGCAACTTGGGAAAATTAAAGCCAATGAATTCTTTCTTTAGAGCCATGTGAAGTGCCGCAAACTCCCGATAACGTCTAGAGCACAAGTGTCGACCTGCCATGTGGACATTGAATACGACATAACGCTCATGTTTTCTCTCACGAACGTGGTAATCTGGGACACTGATAGGCAAAGATCGTTTCTCGCTATAGTCCACAGTGGCATAGCTGATAAAAGAAAATTGATGTCAATTATTTTTACAAAACTAACGCCAGCCACACCAGCTCATTGCAACTCGGTCTCTTACTTCATGTCCTCGCATGGTTCCAGTCTTTCCGCCTCTTGAGGCGTCACAGAAATTACGGTGAGAGTAAGCACGTCACCACCAGATTTGATCAGGTCCACTACCTGTTTATGTGTAGCACCTTCTACGTTTACATTGTTTCTGCAAATGGAAAATTGATAATTAATTTATTTTCATTTTCATTAAAATTAAATATAACGGACATTAAGAAAAATAGTTGTGGTTTTTACTACGAATGTTATGGGAATTATTAAATATTCTGTTAATAATGATAAAGATAATGATAAATACATTTTAAGATATTATTAGAATTGAATATATATATATATATATATATATACAAACATATCAAAATTAATAGATTGCAATCTATTGTGATTATAATCAATCATCTATTTTATGTCATTGATAACATTATTTCGTGAGTGGTTCGCATTTGAAATGAGATTAATGAAAGCTCTGAAAGCTACATTTTTTTTCTATTCAAATTTATAATATTATACATTATAAACATAACACAGAATGATTGCATTTACTATAATTAAATTAATCAATACAATGGAAATTGATATTATAAGATATAACATTATTATATATAAGATTATAT
>JABFQC010004457.1:0-12662 GCA_022817085.1 Psilanteris sp. ZL-2020
AGTTCTTTAATTTACTGAAAGTACT
Organism: Psilanteris sp. ZL-2020; assembly: GCA_022817085.1. Lineage (NCBI taxonomy): Eukaryota > Metazoa > Arthropoda > Insecta > Hymenoptera > Scelionidae > Psilanteris > Psilanteris sp. ZL-2020. Next base: position 26 of record JABFQC010004457.1, read on the forward strand.
GCAAATACTGCGTTAATAAAGACGAAAATATATTATACGGCAAGTTCGATAAAGATGCATAAACATTTACAGTACTTGCAGTAAATTAAAGAACGCACCCTGAGTACGGTTAGACTGGTAACACACACTGATACGTTGGTATTATTTTCCCAGTGTAAAGTGAAACAGAAACGGCAAAGGAAAAGACCCACCTATTGTGGATTAAATTCCTCTGACAAAGAGAGAACTAAAAACTGGCATCACTGGTAATGCCTGATTTTTTCTCCTTCATATTTTTAAGAACGCGCAATGCGAATCAATTAAGGGCTGAGTTCTAAAATTGATTTTCAGCACTTTTGTCTTTGTCTTAATTATTTGTTTTCATATTTTTATCTCATTGTTTCAGTACTGAAAGGTCATTTTAGAACTCAGCCAAGGTAATCGCAAACAAAGTGGCAAAAGCCAATCAGAATCGCGGAAAAACTTGGCGAAATGAAGTTGGTTGCTTTAGGATGCATGCGCCAATTCATACCGATCTTTTAATCAACTTTTCTCTTTAGAAAGATTCTGAATTTCGGAGTTTCGGAACTTTTGGACTGTCACTGTCAGTGTCAGTTGATTCTTGGCTTATAAATGGCTGATCAAATTATAAATAATCTCTTAAATTCAAAAACTTCTATTGACGACATTTTAAAATGGTTAACAAAAGATGACAATGATGTGAGTATTTTATTAAATAGAATGCTGATATTTCAACTTTATAAAAATAATATTTCATTCAAATATACAGTATGCTTAAATATACTCAACGTGCTGTATTATTTCATAGGATCAAGACATAAAAAGTTTGGATGATTTATGTACGAAAGCTGAATTTGCATTATATTTTTTAGAATTTTTAAAAAATCAATTTAACAGGTAAGATATATTAAATTTTGATAGTATTATAACCTATGCACAATGAGGCACTATGCAGTACTCACTATGTATATACATATTTGATATTACTATGAATGACAGTATTAGAAGTGTTTAAATAAATTTTAAATAAAATTTATTCTTAATTCATGCTATATATGACTATGTTATAAACCAAAAATTATTTAAATTATAATTTTTATGTCGTTTTTATTATACTAGTTTAGATTAAAAAATTAACTTAAAATTAAATGAATAATAAAATTTAAATTTTATATTTTAGAGTTTTCAATGTTCTTTTATATTCTTGCAAAGAAGTCTATACTTTATAATTATATTATATAATATTGTTATGTATATAATTTTAAACATTACAAAAAATATAATATATAACAAATGATTCAGACTGTCTATAATCATATATGTCATACATTTTTAATTTTAGTAAAAAATAATAATTATATATATATTATATATATATATTATATTATATATATATATATATATTAATTATTTATTTATCAAATATATTTGAAAAATTTGAATATATTTGAGTACAGTACATAAAAATGATTTATAAAACATTGAATGATTTAATGCAATTTAATTTATAATTATAATTTATATATAATTAAATTAATGTATAACTATTATAATATTATTTAATAATCATTAAATTTCTTTATTAGATATATATAATTGAAATAGAGCAAGACAATTTTAAAATATTATAATTTAATTATTTTATTTTATATTTTAGTCTTCCGAATACAACAAATAAAAAATTACCTGATGAGCTTAAAATATTATGTAAAACTGAAAATTCTATAAAAAATATTTTAAAAAATGAAGAAAGAAGTGAGATAAAAAGTACATCATTGTCAATACAATCAACTCCAAAGAATCGCGGTAAAATAACACCAAACTTTCAACTAGATTGCTCTGATGCTAGTGATCTTAGCAAATCAAACTCGAATATCAAAACGAGCACCCCAATATCTAAAAGAATAAAACCAGTGTCATGTTCCAGTACATCTGTGGAAATTAATCCTATTTTTTCTCCACAAGAAATTATCAAAGATAATGAATCATTTGACTCAATTTACAATAGAAGTTTTGATAATTCTCATAATTCAATAGAAATAGCAGGTACTCACAAACAACATTCCTTTACCAATATTTTTAAAATTTCCAACGATACATCCAGTAGCGATCTTTCCAGCAACAATACTGTCAATTCTAGATCTTGTAATTCTAACTCCATGATAAACAACGAAGTGAAAAATAGTAAAGCGAAACAGTCACCTACTTGGCTAAATAAAACCTTACCAACAAGTGATATAACAACTCAGCAAAAATATAAGAATACACCACCTAGTGTGAATAGTAAGAAAAATAAACCTAATAAAACTGTAAAACCTATGCGAAGACAAACTTTCAGCTTGGGAGACTTTATATCAACACACACTTGGAGTGACATGAAAAATAGTGACAACAAAAATGAAACTAATAAACAATCAGCTCAAAAATTATTTAACAAACAACAGCCTTCTAATACACTTGTAGTCACTGATGAAACATTTCCTCAAATTGACTCCAATCCAAGAAGAAGGAAAAAGCTTGAAATTTCTTACAAAAAAGGTATGAATGTTAATTTACTTCAAGATTTAATATATTTATTTACATAAACTTAAAAATGCTATAAAATCGAAAGCTATATATTGAGTATACTTTGAACCCCAACACGGTACTCATTACATAAGCAAAAATGTACATTTATAATGTACCAAGCATTTATCATGTTAAAATCACATGCTTTGTACTGTCTCATCTGATATAGTTTGGTTTCATTGTAAACTCACAGTATATATATAATATATATATTAGTTTAGAAAACAAGAAATATCTTATTTTTAATGCAATCTAATTTTAGATACAAAAGAATGTTCTCCTATTCGAATTGTTTCCAAATATTCAATACCAAATATTCAAGCTCTTGACATGTCACCTGCCAAGAAATTAACAAATGTCGAGGAATGTTCTGTTATTCAAAACATTCCCAAATCGACAATGTCAAATACTTCACTCGACATGCCATCAATCAGCGAAGGAATAAATAATGAACAATACTCTCCTCTTCGAATTAGTAATAAATCAACAATGTTAAATTCATCCCTCGATATTTCACCTATCAGAAAAAAACTAAGTAACTTGGAATTAGAATCTGAATCCTATATACATCAAACAGAGAATATACAGAAAATCAATAAAAACTCAAATAAAAATATAAATTATGAACAAATTATTCAACAAAGTTCAACTCCTAATGAAAATAATCAGTCTAATATACAAATAATCCCATCTTTAGAATTAGTTGATAAAATTGAAATATTAGATAAATTGATTAAAGTTTACAGTGTAATATGGGATTGCAATATGATTATAAATCCTGTTTCTGAATTGTATTTTGTTATTTACTTAATCACTTTGCAATACACACAGCGTTCAAATCTAAATAATAATAATAAAGAAACAATAACAAGTAAGACTGCGAAAAATAAGGAAATATTGAAAAACATAACTCCAATGGATAATTCATTAAATTATGATGTTGATTCAGAAGATTTGTCATTAAAATCTTTCAAAGAAGAACTCGGCTGTGCTAACTTAATAAATGATGATAGTTATAGTGACGGAAAAGAATCTGTAATCGAAATAAAATTAGATGATACAGAAGAGCAAATAAAATTACAGAATATAGATGAACTGAACGAAACATTAGAGGTGAATGAGGTAACGACAGAAATAGGTGAACTATTTGATTCACCACATAATTGTGTATATTTTGCATGTTGCGTTTTAGATAATCAAAAAGAATTGTTATCAACTCTTGATGAAGCAACACTTAAGTTATTAGCTAAAAATGACCGAATTACAGCATTCAATCCAAGTCTGTGCCAGTATTTAACTGAAAAATATAATTTCAAGTTGAACATAGCTCAGAAAGAAAAGAAAACTTATAAGGCTAAGTAAGTCTTTTAGGGATTGTTTTATTAATAAAATAAACATAAATTTTATTATAAATTATAAATTTAAAACACAATTGCTAATTTGTGTATTTTATTGTTTATTTTTTTTTTTTCGATATTTGTAATTTAATTTCTTTTTATTATATTTTATTCTACTGATTTTCGTTTTAATTAATCCTTATTAACTTTATAAAGGATGTTTGCTTATGAAATAAATAAATAAATTATTTATTAAAATAAGTCATACAAATAATCTTTTAATTTTTATTTAGATTGGACGAAAGTAATGTATGTTTTCAAGCTGATACTGACAACGCTGAACATTTTTCATCTCGGATAGCCTTTGCAGTATTTCGTCAACAAAGAGACATGTTTTATGAAATTTTTCACGAATGGGAAAAAACTCATGATAAAGCCAACAAAAAATCATGTATTCAATTTGAAACTAAAATTCAAAAAATGTTACATTTACATAAGGATGTATCTAACTATTATCATTTTGTAAGATTATTTAAATCACAATTATTAAGTTCATGTCTTAATAATGATCATGAAGTAAGTTTGAACTTTTAATTTATAAAATATGATGTATTTATTAAAAAAATTTAATTAACGTATTTGTAAAAATGAACATAATAATCTTATAGGGGGAAGATTTAAGTGTATTAGAAACGGTAAAGAATGTAAATATTGAACGATTAACTCAGTTAAAAGAACGTTTTGTTAAGCCTTTAAAATCAAATGGACCAGTTCCAATACCTACATTTTATGGGAAGCAGGAATTTTTTCAAGACTTTGTCATTGCCGCTAATGATCATGTATTTTACCATCATTTACAAAATTGTCTTGTATATGAAATTTTAGAGCTTAATGATACTCAACTTGTTTATAATGAAATGGAAAATGAAGGTAAATATTAAATCTCTGTCTAAGATATATTATGAAATAATTAAAAGATAATAACGGTATTTATTTTTCTTTGTAACATTACAGAAGAGGCTATAGATGATTATAAAAAACAATTGTTTGTTAAAACTGTATCAAGTTTGAGATTGTTAGCCAAAATGTTGGGATTTTTATTATCATTGCCTTATAATTCCATAACAAATGTTTCTGGAGTTGTATTAGCTTCACAACTTTCATTGCGAAGTAATGTAAGTTTTACAATTTATAATATTTATAATTTGATTTTTCTTTATATATTCAATTAATAGAAAGTAAATTAATTTGATTAATGATTGTTAATAATTATAATTACGTTATATGAACATTTTCATGACCATACTTATAATATTTTAAATTTAGGTATCACCACCATTAAACATTCAAGATTGTTTACATAAGTCCATGAAACAAGGCAGATTGTCTTTAACATTACCTTGGATTGTAGAATATTTATCAATGTTAGATGAAGTAACTCTTCGTTTACCATATTATGTAAAAATACTCGAATTTCTATATGATATTTATCGAGCTTCAGAAAACTTGCATTTCAAAAATACAAATTTTATGTCTCAACAAACTGCTGTATTAGTAAAATTTTCACTTGGGTGGTTATTTGAATTACCTAACTTTCCTAAATATCTTTATTACACTTGGCAATCAAATTATTCTAGACAAAAATTAAAAAATTTCTGTCATTTGAAAGAGGATCAGACATTACAAATAGAACCAGAACACGAGAATGAATCTAAAGTTAATTTGGACAAACTTGATATTATTGATGACGCAACATTATATTTATGTTGTCCATTTTTGTCAGAGTTAAGAATACTTTTGCTTACTGGAAATTATTGTAATTTCAGTACATTTAGAAGACTTGCTCCAAGTGAATTAAAGAATGATCCAAAACAGCTCCAGGTAATAGTTTTAAATATGATATGATATGATCAACCAAAATTATCAAAATAATTTATTTCATAAATATTTGAAACAATAAAATAATTATTTAACTTTTTGAAAGATTTGTCTTTTCTTTTACTTTGTGTACTTAGTTATAAATATTTGTGTATGAAAATTATATGACAAAATGTTATTTCAAAGTAAAAAACTAACTAAATTATGGTTTTGTATAGATGCAATTAGAACAAGCATTCTTCACATGCCAACCAACATGTCGAAAAATTGTGGATTTTGTTTCTGAAAGAGTTTCATCAAGTATTATAAAATACATTTGTTACGTTATATTACCTCAAGAAAAAATTGCTATGATGCAAGAAATTAATGATGCGGTTATCAATGTTGAAACTTCTTCAAACATGGTAAACTTAAAAATTATAATTAATATTAAATAATTGTATAACAAATTATATGTGTAATAAATAAAAAAGTAAATAAATTATAAATATTATTTCTAGACTGCGATAATGAATGGTATATCTAATTTATCAAAATCATATTCGATCAAAATTAAAATGATTAGCCAAGACATAGCCTACAAAATGTGCGACAATCGAATTAAAAAATGTATTGAAGCTCTATTGCCAGAAGATTCCTTGCAACAGGTTAAAGACACTTGTGTTTCTATAGCTACAAGAAATACTTTAGAACGTGTGAAAAAATGGTTGTTAATGCATTGCGAAGAAGATAAATTATTCGTTGAAGATATAAATACAGAAAAAAATAAACTTACAAACATTATTAAAATTGAGAAAACAAAGCGGGAGAAAAGTATGCTACATGATTCAGAAGCTGCAAGTCCTACTCTAACTTTAAGTTTACTAAGAGTAAGTTTAGATATTTTAAATGTACTTTCAGACCGGCTAAAAGGTCACCTAACTAGATTGACAATCCTACTTGCTTGCTATAATAAAAGTTTTATAGTTAGACAATCTTTTATCCGAATTAAGTAAATAAAACAAAAATTAATCAATATTATATTACATAATTATAGATTATGTTATATAATATAATATAATACTATTAATAGTAAACATTTATGTCTATGTTATTGTGTAAATAGGAATGCCTAATATCCATGCTGGAGGGTAGAGGAGAATCTCTTACTTTAGAAATAATAACTGATATTCTGCAAGGAACAAAAGATTCTTTAATAAAAAGAAAAGATTTATTGCCTATTCCTGAAAAAATTTTATTTTCATTAACCATTGATTTTGCACTATGTTTGTGTAAGTAATATTATATATTAATAAATATTATTAAATATTTTGTAAGGAAAAGTACTTTTGTTAAATAAATACACATTGTTTATAGTATCCTATTAGTAATTATATGTAATTTGTATACATTTTATTTTTAGTAACATACCGTCCAGATTTGATGACTTCTGATTTTCAAAATAAATTTGTTGATCTATGGAAAAGCACAGACTTAGTTTTATTACAAAATGATTCACCTATGACAAGAATTCTGGCTCCGCGTAATATATTGATATTAGAAAAATCTACACAAAGTTTAACTTGGACAACTTTAGCTCGTTTTATACAAAAATTATTAGAAAATGATATTTTAACATTTGACAATCTAAGCGATCAATGTGTAGCTGTATTTCGAGATGAATGGCAAATGGTGAATATACTATTATTAAATTACATATTATATTAATTCTTTTAAGATTTTTATTCTTTACAAGTTATGTTATCATTTCAGACAACGTTGCAAAACCTTTCTAAATTTCTGACTGATGTAATTTCTAATATAAAATTATCAAAGAAGCAAGAAGATACAGAAAGAATTCGAACATTACTAGAATGGGTTGCTGCAGCTTATAATGATATTGATAATTTGTACTAAATTTTTTATGTTATATATAAAACAAATATTGTATATTCTTATTGATACAACTATATTAATGTTTTTTGCAATTAAAAATGTAAATTATTTGCATATAATAATCACATGTTGAATACATGTGTAATATTATCTGGTTACCAATTTGAAAATGATTTTAAAACATCCGTGTAAAATGAAAATAATCGTGAATAAATCTATTAATAAGAAAGTTAATGTGTAATATTTTTTATATAATATAGAACGTTTATCATTATAATATTATAATAATTATAGTACTACGCTTAAAATCATCTGCATTTAAGAAGTCATTTATTGTTATATCGAACTAAATACTAGTATAATATAGCTGAACTCATTAAAATATCACCAACCTTGTCGACGTTCAAGCAATATCTTTACCAATATCTGTTTAACTTTTAAAACATAATGTTAACGTTTAGATTTTATTGATCTATCTATTTTGAATTGTATTCTATGTATAAACTTTTTGGTCATACAGGGATCTCTTTCAAACGCAATTTTTGTAACAATTATACAATACATAAATCCGTAAGTAATAATTAATGGTTTTTAATTGTTTCCTGTCAATTTATAATAAATTATCTTATTAAAATTAATTAATAAACTATCAAAGAAATAACTATATGCATTACATTAAAAATTAAAAGTAATGTTTGATTTTTTTGATATTTTATATATATATATATATAATAAATAATATTCTCTTTGTTAATCCTTATTTAATTATATAATATAATTGATATGATTAAATTTAAATACAAATAAAATTAACTTAAAGATATGGTGTATACCTGAGTCATCTTATTTTGATAAAATAATAAAAATGCATGGCTTATCTGTAATTATCAACAATTGAATACACCTTGTTGAATACGTTAAAGTTTATAAAATTCCAGTAGTAATTTAGCCTAATTGGTAAGGCGATGGACTACTATTTGACAAGATGTAGTTCAAGTATCCATTAAATACCAATTTTTACCTTTTCTACAAGTTAAATGCAATCATTACTGATCAGTAAAATTACGTTGCAAATTTAATGAATTTTACGTTTATAATTCGTATTGTATTCCGTAAGTTGTAGTAATTTTATATACTGTTATATATTCCATAATATTATATATATAATATATTCTATAATACATTTTATATTGTATAATATCTTATTGTAATGTATAAAAAAATTATTTGTCATAATTGTTGAATTGAGAACCAAATTTGGTTTAGTTTTGACACTGGAACTAAGTTTAGTTGCAAGAAAATCTAAATCCAAGTCATCCAAGTTATAAAAATAAAAAAGAGCTTTAGCACACGAACCCAAGTCTATAACTGCTAATTCTCAGCTTGGAGCCTAGTATGATTCTCAACTGAGTATTTTTACTGAATTGAATCTGCAACTTCTAAATCTTTAAATATCTATACAAATATTACTATAGAAAAAAAATAAATTAAATTACTAAATTTAAATCAATTATAGCTTTTCACAACATTAGGGAAAGAATCAAATTTAAATTAAATTTATAATTGTATAATTAACTATTTAATAAATGTCGTATTTTTGTGCGTTAAAAACAAAATTTTATAGTAAAAATATTATATATATGGCGTAATTAAATTATTCGATTTAATTTATTATATTAAAATTAATTCAATTAAATAATCGATATAAATTATTTTTTTAAAAAGATAGTTATACTCAGTTCAATTTTAATAAAATCAAGAATTCAACAAACATTTTTTTTAATTATATGTTTCGGTTTTTTGTTTTTAGACCCTTTTCAATAATAAATTAAAATTAATATATAATAAAATAAAAAATCAACCTTGTGATAGGTTGTTAAATTCCATGAATGAAATGAAAATGAAAATAAAATAAATTTTATTAAAATTAAACTGAGTGTAACTGTATCTTTTTAAAAAAATAATTTAAAATAACGTAATATAATAATAAATGATATAAATTGTTTTATTTGTTAAAAATTATTATGTAAAATAATATAAAACTTTCAGTACAATGTTATAGGATAAATAAATAATAGAATTTTTTGAATATATTTATTTTTCTATATAATAGAAAGTTATAAAATATTTATTATCGAATCCTATTAAAAGACTATAATCATTATTAAAATTTAAAATTATATAATATATACATCTTTTTATAATACAATTCCCCCTTAATATACACATACTAAAAGATAATATAAAACAACTATATTAATTAAACCTATAACAATTTTGAATTAAGAATATAGATTTATATATATATATATATACACATATAAGTTTCATAATATGCATTTAAAACATACAAATACTACTAAAATTATATTTTAAAATTGTAGTAAATTTTAATATATCATTTTAATCTAAAGTATTAATATTATTCTTTATTTATTATTTTACAAAATAAATATAATAATTTATAAAATAATTATAATCATTTAAATAATTATCTTATTAAAAATTTTTAAATGTTATCTCAATTCAAAAATTTTACAGGAAAAGTAATAATAATAAATAAATATTATATTTAATTAGTTTTCTATCGTATAAATTATAATGAAGAAACGTTTATTAATAATATTACATTTAACATGTAAAATAATAGCTTTAATTTTTATTTTATTTATAAAAATTACGTTAAATTAACAATTTCTGTTTTTTTTTTTGTTTTTATTTTTATTATTCTTATAAATGTATATTAGACAACAAATAAGCAGTCTTCAAAATATGATTCATATCCTTTTTTTCTCGTGTTGAGTTTCGATAAATGCTTTGAGTCTTTGGTCATTTACACACAAAATACTGTTTCTTATTTTTCCTTGTATGTCTATTTTCTGATCAGTCTAGAAAAGTAAAATATTTTTTGTTATTATCAAAAGTATGAGATTAATAAGTTTTTTATCGTACAATTTTCTTTATTGTGTCGTTAGCAATTGTAATAGTAATAATTCAAAATAATTTTATTATTTTTTTCTATATATTATGTAATTAGTATATATAAATCGTGCAATGTATGTGGCATAGTTAGTTATTCTATATATATTTAGTTACATTTTGATAAGATCAAATCGTTTTAAAGATATTTAAATATTTTGTATCGTTGCATTCATTACACTTAACACTATCATAATGTAAACCAGTTTAAAATATTTACCTTTTATAATAAATAAGAGAAAAATTGTAATAAATGCAAGTGGTTTATTAATGTGTATTTGAAGCCCACCATTATCAACTTTAGGACTATCTTTTAAAATTTCATTTGTTTGTATATCATAAGGATTTTTTGCGTCTATAGTGTCCAATTTACCAGGTTTCTTATGACATAGTAAATTCATATTTCTGTGTATTCTTCTACATTCTAATTCTTCTTCCCCATCACATATACATGAGTTTAATTTCTCAGCTTTTTCTTGACGTCTTAAAATACTAATAGAATTTTTACACCTACAACAAAATATAACAGTATTAAATATTATTGTATAAAAACGCACATATATGAAACAATTAACAAATAATGTTTTTCTCAGTTATTATGTGTGTCATAATAATATATATAATAAACTATATTATTATATTATATTATAAAATATACCATATACTTATAGTTTTATAAGGATATCATGATTAATAATATGGAAATTACTATTAGGATTTACTTAATAGCATCCCAGACAACATTGAATTCAGCAAAGTTAACTCAGAGTTGTCGCAAGCTTGTCTGTGAGTAACTTATGGGATACCCGTGAGTAACTCAAATATTCTTTGATTATTCTTCGCAGAATAATCTTTGTGTTATCTTTGAGTTGACGCAGAGTTACCACAATACTCTCTGTGATGAAAATAAAAAATATATAATCAATAGGAATTGAACTCGAAACCTTCAGTGTACGAGTCCAAGCGCGACTACGAAAACAACTCATAAATATAGGTTGATAAGCAACGTTCTTATAATAGCAAATATAATGTATTGATTAATTATTAATATAAAGTTAGATATATGTTGTATAAGGAAATTATATACTTACAATTATATTCGCATAAAATTTATTTTATATTAATAATTAAATAATGAATTGTATTCGTTATTACAAGAACTTTGCTTATCAACCTATACTTGTGATTTGTTTTCGTAGTCGAATTTGGTCATGCGGGTACATGCTTGGACTCGTACACTGAAGGTTCGAGTTCAATTCCTATTTATTATATAAGTTCTTTTTTCATCACACAGATTATTACGGTAGTAATAATAATAATAATAGCGCGTTAACTCAAAGACAACTCGAAGATTATTCTGCGGTGCCTAAGCAATGTAGCGGAAACCGTGGAATATTTGAGTTACACCGGGCTACCATAACCCCGTCATAAAAATCCGTAAGGAACGTTCCATAAGGAAGTTCCATGTAGAATGTTCCTTAAGAAATGTTCCATATGGAAATTTGACGAAATGAAAGTTAAAAAAATGTCTAAATGAAAAAAAATAATTACTCGATGTCTTAGAATTTAACAGGAATCGAACTCGGAAACTCCAACGTAGGAGTCCAAGTCTATAGCCGCATGGCCAGTGCGACTACATGACGAAATATGTTATTTCCAAATGACAAAACGGAGCTATTATAATATTGAAACTAAATGTTTTATTATGTTATATTATTATAAATAATAAAAATAAATGTTTGAATGTGTCATTATTTTTTTACTATATTACAAATCATTCTGTTAATGAATTTAACAATGACCGAATTATTTTTTTTTTTTTTTTTTTTTTTTTTTTAATATTATTTTAAAATTTTGTTAAAAATTATTTTTTTTTTTTAAAATTTTTTTTTTTTTTTTTTTATAAAAAATAAAAAAACACCACTCGAAACATGATACTTGTATGCCGATTTTTTCTTAAAAAAAAAAAAAATATATATCACAATATGCTCATCTACTCA
>JABFQC010004458.1:0-12660 GCA_022817085.1 Psilanteris sp. ZL-2020
TTGTATATATATATAGTTGAATAAACGTTTTCTAATTAGACGTTTCATAGAGTCTATAGACTCGTTTTGTTATAATATTTTTTTATTAATTATATATTTTATTTATATTTTTTTATTATATATATATATATATGTCATGTATATATATATATATATATATATATATATATATATATATATATATATATATATATATATATAACTGAGATGTTTGATTCGATGGATATTTGGAATTATAATAAATATTAGTTAAAGTTTTAATTTGTCAAATGCATATGCATTTTTTATAAATATCAATAATGTTGGAAAATAATAATTTGAGTGCAATTTGCTTAAATTTAGGACTCTAGCTTTCAGTGCAAGATCAACGAATGACGCAATTTAGACCGCACATTAGCTCGATGATGTTTCTTCGGCATTAATTACTTGATTACACGCTTCGGGTAAATGAATAGACGAGAGCGTCCGGCTGCGAATTAATTAAGAGAATGTAAATAAAAAAAACGCAGTTAAAAGAATAAGTTTAATAAAAGTTTACGATACGCGCAGAAAAAGTGTAGTAAAATGGTATTGGTGCAACAAATAGACATTTTTTATGCAATCTTATAATTAAATCTACGGTTGTCTCGTGTAATCATAAGATATATGACATTGCGTTTGATTTTTTTTTTATATTTCTTTTTTCTATTTTTAGATTCGACCGTATATAAGAAGACCAATTTTAAATCCTGTTTTTCATTTTATATCAAATTTCACAAGCATCATGTAAAATAAAGCATACACGAGAATTATGATTTTAATTTAATTTTGATCTTTATGGTAATTTTATGAATCGACAATTAAAAATACATCAATTGCTTTATTCATGAAGTTAATATTTCGAGTCGAAAAGAAAACACAATAATATCATTTCTGAAGCTTTAAATAAATTATTTTAAAATTTAATTATCCTAAAAGGAATGATTCCGATGGCCAGGTTTATAATTATAGTAATCGTTCTTACATTAATTTTTATATTAATTGATAGAAATAATAGACTGAACTATATGATACGCAGTTGTGATAGATTACAAAAAAATAATTTATTCTCAAAAATAGTTTTATTATTCAAAATCACCTATTGCATGTAATGTTCATTTGCTAACGAATATTTTCACTTTCTTGAACCTGAAATAGGATGTAATGCGAATGATTATTAGGGTAAGGTTGGCACAAATTAAATAAACAATATTCATAAATTGTCTTTAATTTACTGTTGTCCTAGATATATTTACAAAAAAAAGTAACCATTTACAATCAAATGTTTAGGCGTAGGAAGTCCCACAAATAATACATGATACATCAACAATATTTAGTCCTAAGTCATAGTTACCCGTTTTACGTGGAGAGAAATAGATGTTTTGATGGCGTCTGTCTCAAGAGTCAGATTATAATGCATACACATTTAAACCTGAACATGTGTGTGCATATGATATAATATATCAGCACTTTGTTTAGAATTTAAAACTTAATATGAATGCTGATAGTATAAGAATATACTACATATATACACGGCATGCGGAAAATGCTCCAGAAAGGAAGGTCAAATATATCAAGAATCATACACATCAGATGGAATAAAGAAATTTTTTTGAATATTTCTCAAAAATCTGTCCATTGACACCAAACATATGGGGTCAACTTTGAAATCTTAAATAGGAACCTTAATTTTTTATTCCGGGTTAAGATTCAATATCGCAAAACATAAAACTTGTGTGATAAATAATTTTTTCAATTCGTAATATATGACGTAGTAATCGCAAGAGTAAGATTTAGCCTAATTACTCCCATTTAAGGAAATACTCGTTGCAGCGCTGTGACGAGACTGGGAACCACCGCTTGGAAATATGAACTAAAGTAGAGCAAATAAACTCCATCATAATCTCAAAATTTAAATTAGAAATCTTAGAGAAAATGTGTTTATATTTGCTAATTATTTATATAAACATGTACATTAATCATGAAGAAGAGAGAATATTTTGGTAATAAGGGATTGGGGTGATACACAAAATCTGACACTGTTATAGGCAAGGACCCTAGTAATGCCAAATTAATAAAGAAATTGTAGGGTTGAAAACAACAAACATGAAGTATAGAAAAACTAGTCAGATGGTATGAAGAGAAGGGTCGCATTAAAGATTCTTATAAGGTTATAAAGACCAAATTCAGCCACAAAAGACGATAATTCATTAGATGTTTTACTGCACGGACCAAAATATAATTGAGATTTTACTATAAAATAAATGAAACTGACCCTGGAAACAAATTTCAAATATGTCTCATAAACGATGGTAAATTAGCAGCATAAACATAGTATTTTCTTTCTTGTTTATGCCATGTTTTTACTATAATTTATTGTAACATAAATTGGAACTTTGTTTCATCCAGGGTCAGTTTCGTTTATTTTATAGGAAAATTTCAATTGTATTTTTCTCCGTGTGTCACAGACTAAAGTTTCAACTCAAGTAATCATAAAATTGAAATAACACGTCTGTGTACATATAAAAATACAGAAATTTCGTCCTTATAAAAAACGTTATATACTGAGAGAAAGAATATATGAAATATTACAATTACAACGATTAAAGGATGAATCCTATGACGGCAGTGTTATGCTGTGATAATTGCATAAAACGTAGTAATATGTGTTGAAAATGTTTCAATAAATGCAACTCACGTTGTACTTTTTAAAACTGAAACCTCACTTATTGAAACATTTTATGCAATTATCAAAGCATAACACTGTCGTCGTTGGATTCATCGTATACGTTGTAATATTTCATACATTATTTCTCTCAGCGTAGTACAAGAATTAAATGAAGATGATCCTGATCGAAGAATGGAGTTTTGTAAGCAAATTACGTCCACGTTAATTGCGAATCCTGACTTTCCATTTAACATTGTCTTCTCCGATGAAGCAACTTTTCAGTTGAATGGTAATTGCAGTCACCATAACTGCAGGTATTGGTCTAATTCAAATCCTTTCTATAGATGCGGAAAAGCGAAATGCATAGTATTCGCAGAAAGTAAACGTTTATTGGACCGTCAGATTAGATTGGATTAAAAAGAACAGATTATTTGGATGAACTGTATGAACGCATACTGGATAAATCCAAATTCGCAAAACAACTTGGAATTTCAAAATTGTCCTCCTTCCCACCCTTAGAGTGTTTGGTGTCACGCGTGTTCACTTTGGTTTATGCGTGCACTGAAAAAAATTTTCATCAAAAATTACTATATATATAACAACGCTAACCTAAAGACAATATGTAGCATTATTTTATTTATGAACACAAATATTATGTAAGGGAAAAATTTTACCATACTTTACGGGGAAAATTCTAATACTTCTAATAATTATACGTACAGGTGGCTGGTAATTAATTATACACGTAGAAAACAGTTACTTATAAAATACCATACTTACAGCTTTATAAATATGTATAACGATTGGTATTATGGAAATTACTATACTTTATAAAAATTTTTCTTATAAAATATAACTAATTTGTCTAGAAGATTTTGTATTGTATAGAAGATGTATAATAATTTTAGAAATATTTGGTTCTAAATCCTTCAAATACCATAACGTCCCTAGTAGAAATTTGTCTAGTATCTCGTGAGTTACTTGAGAAATTTCTACTTGGGTTATAGTCATTTTTAATGTAATATTTTTCTCCGTGTATAAATGTTCTTTAAGCCAACGTTTCGAGACAATATGGTTAAACTAATTAAAAATACAGCAATTTTTATGGTAATTTGTTTCTCAGTGTATATTTCTTGCATAAATTAACCTCCTTGGATGTTCAACAATCTGCATAATAACATTAAGAAACATTATATTGTACAATTTGGATGTTAATGTATATCGCGCACAAATTGATTTAATTTAATGATTGGTTAAAATAAGAAACTACGGATTACAATTATATAGTCATATGGCAAAGATTAAACCATTATTATAGTTTCAATTACAATTTTTGCATTGTTCAATAGGATTTTCTCACTATGACATTATACTTGAGGCAAAAGCTGTAACCGATAAATAGCATTCAAGTACCAAACTGGCGTATAAGCCGGCGTAATCTGCTCGAGATTGAGACAACCACCTTATGTATTTATGCGTTGATTTGATTTTCCATTCGCTCTCCAGGTATATAATAGACGTAGTTGCGCTTGACATATACACCTTACAAAATTAATAACTTGAGTCAAAGCGCGAAAATTAAACAACTTTAATTCAATTTTTCCAAAACTGGTCTTTCACATTATACGCATACATGTACAACCTCATGACACACACACACACACACACACACACACACACGTACACATACTTTCTCTCTCTCTCTCTCTCTTTCTTTTTCTCCCAATCGCACTGTCTCGTACGCTCTTTCGTTTGACCTCTTAATCACTTTTATCAATTCGAAGGCTACCGCTATAACTTTAGAGGTAATTACAGATCTCGTGTTACAAGCTTGTATGAGCGATTAGAACTCGTTCGTGCAAATGGACTGCTTTTTTACTTTTCTTTCTTAATGTACAAAATCGCGCAATGATTATCATAAAAACGCATTCTCTTATTCCCGTTTTTTTTCTTCGGTTGAAAAAAGTGGCTTGTTTTTGGTTTCGTTCGTACGTTCGCATATCCGACGACCGTAAATACGCAATCCCTTCCATTTACTCATGACCATCCAGTACAAACAAAAGACGTCTTCGTTTAGCATCCACTATAGATATTTACAGTTCGCTCGATATTATTTGATATCCCGCGCCAAGCCATTTATCGTCGCATTAAACTACGGTCATTTACGTAGCTTCGAAATTAGGAACGTTTGCGCTTCGACGCGAGTACATATTACACGCTGATTCGTCATCAAATCATTCCGTCCGCGAATTACGCTTCGGTATAACGGCACTGCGCCTCCTGAAACAATCGATACATTTCACCAGATATAACGTTATCGCAGTCACTTTTTTACTTATTTATATGTCGTTTTCATTCGCTTCGTATGTACGTTCTCGTCGTGCGCTATAATAATATATTCCAATCGCAGCGTCCTTTAATACAAAACACAGAAGGATTCTAAACATATATGTATATATATATATTCTAAGCATATATAAGAATGTTGCGACTAAAAGCTTATAGTTGTACGGGTTTGGTTGATTTTATTTATTTGCTTCTATTGTTCTCCGTGTCGTTCGTTCGCATACACGACAAACCGTGATTTCCCTCCAAGCCCCCTCTCTCGGTCGTCCAAAAATTGGCAGTTTGTGTGGAAACAAAGAGAATATGATTGGAACAAAGAGTCGAAGTAATGGCCAAGCGGATTCGAAACGACGTACAAAATAGACTTCCATTCGACTGCTTTTTGTCTCGCTTTAATTTGATGTACGTTCGTGTTCTATATATCGTAGCGACCCGACGCCGTGCAAACCAGTTTGTTTACTTAAAAATAGCTTTAATTTAACGACGCGCGCGCGATCGTCGCTCTCGCTCCGCGATTCGCCGCTGGATAAAAATCAAATTTGTCGGGCTTTATTTGAGACGAGCGGGGTGGTTTGCGAAGCCGGACGGGCGTTTGTAAAGCTAATTTAAATGGTAACCGTGTTATGTAATTATGGATTTCTGTAGTTGTTAGCTTTGTAGGTTATTGACTCAAATGCAATCATTAATGATTACGTGCGATGCAAAAATTCGAACGACGAATCAGTTGTATAACCACGAAGATAATGTAAGTATGGGAAAGATAAAGAAGGACGAATGGCGGTTAACTACTCGCATCAACAGTTAATTCAAATGATTCTAAAGTTTTGATTTTCATTCGTAACAAATAAAATAATATGCAAAAATCAGTCGAAACCAAGACCCTGTTCGGACCTCGAAATATTTTTTTAGGTTTTTTTTTAGGTTCTAAGGGATTCAAAACATTTATAATGTTTTGTTTATATAATGTTCTTTTCTTAGTTCTTTTTATTCGCGGAAAAAAAGGTTTGATTTTGATACATAATTGAATTTATGTATTGGTTTTTATTTAAATCGCATAAATATTTTAAATATATTAAGTATTTGTATTTATCCAATGCGGCTAAATGATTCTTACTGTCTGCTCTATATCCTCTTTCATAAATTTCGTAACCTTTCTTTCGTTTCAACAAATTTAAAACGAATGCAAGTATTCTAATAAAATAATTATAACGTTTATATAAACATTATTTATCAATAACTATATTTGAATTTCAATATACACTGAGAAAAATTTCCATTAAAAATTACTGTGCACGACGGGCATCAACATAAACAAAGTATTCCTAAATATTGTAAACATTGCATCGATTTCCCTATATGTTTTACTGTGCTATAAATGTAATTTTTCTTTGTTGACACTCATCGTACACAATTATTGTTTTAGCACAATAATTTTTAATGGAAATTTTTCTCAGTGTAAGAAGTATTAATATATTTTAGACTCTTACATTTTTCAAACTATAGATTTTCATAATACGTTTGACTGATTCAGTCAAAATTGTATATCAAAATTAGTTAACAAATGTTTCTAATTTAAGTCAATAATAATACATAAATATGTTTGACTATTTCAGTCAAATCATTTATTTGTTTTAATACCAGTTAAACAATTTATCTCTTTTAGAAAAGCGTTTATCTGTACCAGTCAACTTTTTCCCCTTGTTTCTTTCCATTTGCTTGACCCTGCTTGAATCTTTTAGAACTCAAACGAGAAAATTTAGAAATTTCGAAGTTTAAATGATTAAATTATCAGAATTTATTAAATTAGAATCTACTTTAAAACTATTAGCCCCTAAACTGAAACTATTTTAGAGGTTCAAAACAGTTTTAAATTTTAATTAGGGATGGTACCACGCGCTATATGCAACTATGATTCTTCTAGTATATCAATAGTTATTCTTTTCATGTCGCTGTCACAATGATTATTACTATTATATATAGTAGTTAGCAATTGTCCATTCATTAAGCTATGACGTACGGTGTACTTACATTGATTTATATCACACGAAAGCTTCTTTGGTGATGAAATTTGCATGGTAATAATTGTTTGGTTTTATTAGGCATTCAACGAATAAAGCTGCAAAGTTGTTTTTCACTTTTCTGTTTATCATTTCAACTCACGGTATCGACTTGATTTTTCATTCCAATCGGCAACTAAACTAACGCAGATTAAGGTTTTTGGTTATGCGTTAAAAATATATTGCATAAATACACGTAATTTGGTTATATTTAAATGCAATTTTAACGCAAAAGTATTACATAGAATTCAAGAAACGAAACTTTAAAGTTTTATTTTCTTCTTAATTTTTATTAATTTGATTATTATTCTTTAATTATTAAAATTATAAAGTGTTTTTATTGGTATTATGCACCAAGTAAAGGATTCGTGAGTTTATTTTGATTGATACTTAAATTGAAATGTAGTTACTTGCAGCGTAATTACTTTATTAGCTCGAAAAAAGACTTTATTCCCATTTCTTCATTTGCCGGTATTTATGTTAAGAACTCAACTTCCGATGCATCTATCCCTCATTGACACGGTTTTTTTAGAGCTGGCGGCTGAATTATAGAAACGCGGAAGTTCGCTCTCTTAGGACGGGAGAAACAACAAAACATTCATTCATAACACATAATTGCAAAATGTAAACAAATGATTCTGCTGTGGATTTATCATGAATATTTAGTACCATAATAATTTGTGTCGGAAGGATAAATCTCGTTGAAATAAATGAACATCGTTCGGATAAATGCCATAATTAGTGACCGACTGGAATTATTTCACTGGATATATTTATTACTATATTTTTTTTTCTTCTCCTCGCAATACATCATAATGTTATATCATTAATGAAACTCAAATGATTATTTATTAACATATATTAAACAAGATTACATTATGTGTAAATATAATATATAAATGTGTATATATATGTCCGTATACTCTAAATTAATTCACTCTAATTATTTCAATTCTATAATGAATACATTTATGTTAATCTTGTATAATATATATATAACCGTAAAAATAATATATTAACCAAAATACATACTTAATTTGAATGACAGTTTAACTTAAATAAATTTTTTATTTAAATAAATCTTACAGAAATTGTATGAATTTGTAATGATTAATGTTTACGTCTATAATTGCAATAAAAATAAACGTTTATAATTTAACAACGGCAACATTTTAAAATTTATGGTATACTATCATTCTTTAAAATGTAATACTGCAGACATAACAACAGTATTCGAGATTTTATTTATAATATATACTTATGAAATTAAGAAAATTTTGTGTTGTTAAATGAAAAAGTGCTTTGAACATTTATATTTGCCGCGTTAAATGTGTCATTCTTAAATATGTTT
The DNA here is from genome assembly GCA_022817085.1 of Psilanteris sp. ZL-2020. Taxonomy (NCBI): domain Eukaryota; kingdom Metazoa; phylum Arthropoda; class Insecta; order Hymenoptera; family Scelionidae; genus Psilanteris; species Psilanteris sp. ZL-2020. Next base: position 8,441 of record JABFQC010004458.1, read on the forward strand.
GTAATAAACATTTGTTCATAACGTATATTTGTCACGTCTATATAACTTCGTGTAAATAATTTAACTCGTAGTCAGAAAAAAATAAACAATAGTTATAAACACATGACACTATTTGGCGCAGCTTTTTGTTTCAATTAACGCTATATTAACTACAAAGGGTGGCGTTATTGAATTTTTTCTCTTTCGTCCTTCCGTATATGAATTCCACAGATGGCTTTAGATCAAAACAATACTTTGGACAAAAACGAAATGTTTTTAACACTTCATTACATTTATCAAATAAGTAAATTGTTGCAAAATAATCGTAATTATACTTAAAACCATTTTAAAATGTTCCATTTTTTAGTTTGTGTTCAGTATAAAGATTTCGTGAATTATTGCCATTACCGAAAAGAAGATATTCCAATTTATATTTTGGTATAAATAAGACGTCTGCTGAATGTGTGCGGTATTTCCAATAAAATGTTAATTTTAAATTTTTATTTCCCTATTTTTGTATTCCAGGACAATTCGAAATTTAAAAATAAACGTATCTTTTCATATTAAATTGAGTTCGTTTCAAATTATTTATAAACCGTAAGTTTAATTTAATCTTAATTTAAACCCCTTAAAAATCTTATTTCAAGAATGCATGTTACATAAAAAAATTGTTAATAGTTTCAACGAGACTTCATTTGCGATAGTTGCAATGCATTAATTAAGACATGCTCTTAAAGTACATTAAATTTCCTTCAAGAATCAACAAAAATAATTCATTTTACATGGAAAATGAATAAATTACAGCTATTTAACAAACTTGCATTTTACACGTATTTTGTTAAAAGCAATGAATTAATTACAGCTTTCTGCAGACAAAAAGCTATATCGTTGACTATACTTGCATTCAAATTGAAATTTCTGCGTAAAATCATTTTAAATATTCAATCAATCATACAATCGACAAGCATAATGTCAATCCCTAGCATTGATATGGCCCTTAAAAAATAAATCTAAAACTATTAAAACATAAACGTAAAACTGTTAATTTCCAAAATTATCGAAATTGTCCGTATTAAAAAGGACGCGAATCAATTATCGGTATATGGTTTTCGTAATTCAACATGACATAACTTATTGTGTACGTTTCAATACCAAACATATTATAATATAAAGCCATTGTAAGACCCCAATAACAGTACCATAACGACTCAGAAAATGTACCGTAATATTTTTAAAGCCACTTCGATGTCGCTAGGATAGAAACCTGCAATTTATTTATCGCGCATAAATGGAAAAAACTGCAGAATACCAGGTTTTTTCGAAATATCCATAACATGACAATTCTACATGAAACGTATATGTAGTTTATTTATTTTTGATCGAAATTGAATGAAATTAAAAATCATGTACTATCATTTACTGGCACTATATCGGTTTAAATCTCGTTAACGCAGTCAAACAAGAGTTTAAATCAGGCCAAATTATATGCTGAATTCTTTTTACCATGTCATTAATCAAACATTTTCCGTTATTAAAAATTGCGGTACGGTATACGCATTAATATAATTAAATCAGCTTTTTTTTGTTTATCTTGCAACTTCAAATGTCAGAAAAATTTGTTACAAATTTGTTGATGAATTTGCAAATAAAATTGCTACATTTTCGCTGTTTGTGTAATATTTACGACAAAAGATTGAAATTAGCTCCTCGGACCCAAGACGTTATGTTCCATTTTAAGTTAATCAGACGTAATAACCCAGTCACGACACGGGATTGATTCGTATTTCTTTATTTGTACCTCGAGACACTGATTTCCTCATTTCAGAAAAAACATTTTTCATTGCAATAATTGGATTTACGTATTGAAATTAAGATTAATATTTGTACGGCGTTCCTGAGGTGGAAAAAAACGAGATTAAATGTTGCGGAAAATGCTGCTCGCATTCCTTTTTTTAAGACGATTACACTTTTATTCATAAAAACCAACAACTTAAGATCACGTTATTGTTATCAAAGTATTAATGAAAATTAGAAAAACCAACGTCCTTAATTTTAACACCGACCGATCGCCTTGGAGAAGTATATAACTCCTATTGTCACGAATTAAATTTCATTCGATTTAAATTATACATCGAATTCCAACATAAATTGAAATATTACACATAATTAAACCAATTAATTTCAACATTCGGTATGCAAATTTTGAATTTCGATGCTTTCATTAAAATGCATTTTAAAGTTCGGCTCGCTTTTTTTTTGTTACATTTTTAATTACCGCGCATAATTGCATGACAAAACTTGTCTAAACGTAAATTGCGATGAAAAATCGTTACAACAGTTGCCACTGTTGCACGCGGGAACAATAACTGAATGAATGATAATTAATAAAATAATAATCAGCTAATTTCGTAATTGATAAGAAATTTAACGCGTCGGCGAAAAATGGAAGCAAATCTATGCCCGATGCGATTCACCTTAAGGCAATTTAGTGTTTCTAGTTACTCCCGATTCGTTCCAATAGCGTCACCAGATAACACGCAGTAGCAGCGTCAGTTCTGCAACATGTTACGAAATCGGAGACCAGTGGATCGATATCAGTATTTCGCAAATAAAAAATTTGTCGAGTATTTTTGTGGCGTACATATGTTCATCACTGAACACTTCCTACACGCGTGACTCATACAGCCGAATGCTCATTTTCCTCGCGACATCGATCCTAATGACTTTATAATAACTTTCGACGTGCTTCTCTGTTGGCCATAAAATATAACGCTCATCCGTAATGCTAATTGCTCGCCATTAAATTATTTAAAAAGTACGGCTTTTCAAACAGGGCCGCCTGTGCTCGATACCTCCGTATCGATCCTTATTAAATCGTCCTTAAGAGGTCCTTTTATTACGCCGTTCGGTATCAAATCCAATTAAAGCACCAAATTTGATTACAATCGTTCGATTCAATATTATGAACATACGAATCGGATTGCGATGGAAGAATGAAACTAAATCGACGCCGCGTACGTTTATTTTTCATCGTAAACGCATCGCGAATTTATGATCGTCGAATTTGGCTTTGCCCGACGGGAACCGACGGGGAATGGAAAACAGTGGCGGTATTTTTTGAGCGCGTTGGCGTTTTTTATAGACTCGCGACCGAAAACGTAACGTTTCTTATATCGATTTATTCATTAATATACATATCTTTGTTAACCTTTCAGAGCATCCGCTTTGCTCGTTTGATGTCGAAAAAATCATTATCGACGTAGAAATTCGTTACCGTCAGTTTGCACTGGCAAATTGCAATGGCGAAATCTTTTTGTTATATCCTAAAAATACATGTCCGTTTTTTGGTCGCGGATAATTATTGCTTCGATTAATTCCATTGGTTCAATTTTTTTATTATTATTATATATTTATCGTCTCCATTGTGCTGGCGGTTTCGCGTTTATATCCCGACCTATACTGATGGTTTACTTCCGCACTCACGCTCCAATGAATACTTCGACTGCAAAACCGAAAATAGGAAATCTATACTTTTATCTACAACGCCTCGACATTCGCAGCATCGTGCGACGTATGTATGTGCCGCTGTAAAACGTTATATAAATTACTTGACTTTATCAAAATGAAAAACGAACATTTCGCTGTATGTATGGAAAAACAATTTTCACGACTAAATAACTTGAGTTATTTAGTGCAGTTATTTTGTTGCATTTAACTTTTATTCAATTTAAACTGCCTCTGAATTAAATATATGTTATATATTGTTAGAGTAGCAAATTTATAACATAATTAAAAAACATTAGTTAACGTTGAAGTATTTTGTCTGTATATATATATATTTATATATAGTTCAACGCAATTTAAAGTGCTTTTGTGTTTTCCTGTGACGGAAAAAACACGATTTTTTAAGTTGTTGTTGGAGTTTAAATAAATTCTATTAGTTGCAAGGTTAAGAAATGCTTTATATTATATACATAAAAGTTTTAAAATAAAAATAAGCTGCTGATTCGAAATTATACACAGATTTTATTGCTTGAATGGTGAACAAAGTGGAGTTTACGAACATTACGCATTTGTCAAATTAAAATTTATTTTATTGATATATTGATTAATATAGTAAGGAGCGGTTGATTTTCTTGTGTTTTAAAAGTACATTTATTAATGAAAATAAATCCAGTTATTTATTCGAATTTAATTAATGAATCTCAGACCGCGCGTTTTGAAGTGGTAAAAAGCACACT